>JAKCPI010027866.1:0-27502 GCA_023213315.1 Euborellia annulipes | reverse complement strand
GTACATATAGTATGTGTGGATTTCGAGTATAATAATAAAGGTGTCTAAATTAAAAGGGTCGGGTCGAGTTGAAATTTAAGTCTGACTTTGAACTTCCTATATTAGGTCTTATTTCGGATTTGGGGTGCAAAGTGGGTCTATTTGCATGTTAAATTAGGTCCAACTTTGAATCCCAAAATGATCCAAATTTCCATTTTTACCAGTTCGGGACCAAAGTGGGGCCTAATCTGAATAAAAATTAGGACCTATTTTGGACCCATATACCCTATTTTAATTAATAAATTAGGAAGATAAGGAGGAAAAAATCCTTTTATCTCTCCCCACTTTAATTTATTTATATAGGATAGGATATTTATATTTCGCCTATCATTTCTTTGAAGTACAAGAGTAAAGTGTGCTTCAAAAGATTTCAAGGACAAAATGAGAATATACATTTTAAAGAGTATCTAACAAAATAATTGATTTTTAAATTTTAATCAAAATCGTTGGAGAAAATCTTAAGAAAATCGAAAAAAACTGAAAAAGTGCATCAGTAAAGTACTAGTTTGGTCGATTTTGTTCAAAAGCTTCGCGTCACGTTCCATGGGGTGCCTAACTTAAATATAAAATTTCAACTTCCAAGCTCTTTTCTTGAGATACTAGGGTATTTTGTTTTCAGACACACACACACACACACAGACCATGTCGCGAAAACCACTTTTTGGGATTCAGGGGACCTCAAACGTGTATATCCATAAAAATCTCGACATCGAATTTTTGACATGGTTCCAAAACTTTCTCTCTACATATTAACATATATAGGCAAGAAAGTAAAAATTATAATAAGCATTCCTGTGTAAAGTGTTCACGAATTTAAAGCATTTAAAAAAAATACTTTAAAATACCTCAATGTAGTTCGGACTAAAGATCCAAGGTGCTCACCTGAAGCCCCTTAAGTGAGGTGGTCTTGCAGAGCAAAAAACTCTGATTCGTTAACGAACAACTCAATCATTATTTTCAATTTTATATTATTACCCTTATCTACGTTATGTGTCATGTTGAGCGTAAATCTGACAGATCAGTGGTGCGACTCCCGGCGGTACACCTACATTTTTTTCGCTTATTTAAATTAATAAATACTTGGTATATGTTTTCAACAATCACCTCATGGACCAACACATGATATATATAATTCTTTATATATTATTAATTTTCCTCTTAAATAATACACATGTTGTAGCAGAGTTCACAAAAATGGCATGGTTCATAATTAAAGTAAGAGTTTTTATTATATAGAGATGGTTTTTTTTTTTTTTTATTATATACCAATGATTATAATAAAGTATGATAAAATTTATTAAAATGAAAAATATTTCAAATATTTATAAATTGATTTAAAGAGAATTTGGATGACATCGAGGTAGGAGGGGACATACCACCCTTGTGTATGTAAGGAGGGGGGTGAGGAAAGAAGCGGAGCTCCAACAGACCCAGCCGAGCCCTCACCATGAAAGGGTTGGTTAAAACGAGAAACGTGCGTCATTTTTCACTGTTGCCCAGTAATTTTTGAATTTGTGAATATGGTGTTATCTACGTGGGTCGTCAATTGCTGGATGGTCAACGCCTTTGTGGTCCTCTTCAGCGGATGCTGCGCCGGTGGAAGACAGATAAGTCTCCAACATCACCTTTAAACCCTCCTTTTTATTAGTGAAGTGTGCGTAGTAGCTACTACTGTTAATATTTTCAATATATAATAAAGTAAAAAAGCGCTTTCCAATAAATAATAAAATAATTAATTCTTTTAAGGTGCGCGTCTCGGAAAACCGTTAAAACACGATTGACTCGAAGCGGCACCAGATGGCGATTGCGTGTTCCCCCATTAGAACACGCAACTTGATCCATTTCATTCTAGACTTTCCAGCTAATTAATTAAAGGCAAAAAATTAATTATTCTTTAACACCATGATTACTAATTTAATTATCTACAACTTATCGAGCTCCTTTTTTTTTAAATATCTTTTATTTAATGCGATTAAACTAAAACATTTTTTTTTTTTGAAAATCAAAAAAGGGCTTCTCTAAGTTGTAGATATTTTAAATAGCTTTAATTAAAAAAAAATTTGAGGTCGATAGCTTCAAAATTGTGGCCGCTGGAAAGTCCCAAAATTAGCACCCCGAGACGCGCACCTTAAAAACTACAAACAAGGATCATAATAAAAAAAATTAAAACGAAACAAGAGATCTCAGGTTAACTTTAATTTAATCTCCATTTGTATCTGAAAATTATATATTTAGTTTTAAGTATAAGATTGATATTAATCTTTTTATTAATTTCTTTAATCACTAGTTTTTTAATACATTTCCTATAAAAAAGCCGAAGCAGATAACTAACTCAATTTTTTATTTAATAAAACCTTCTTATATTATGATCCATTCAGTGTGTATTTGTTTGACCCCTTTAGTATAATAGTTTTAAGTTTCTCTCTTTCAGCGAAAACTATTTATTCCTCGTTAATTCGAGAAGCACGTTGACTGTGCCTGTGGGCAGGGAAAACACCCCCCTAGTTCCCCCCCCAAGGTACGGGAAACGGTGTAATGTTATTATAAGAAGTTCAAAAGCCAATATAATAGGTCTTCATTTTTAATATTTAAGGGTGTAAAGAAGGATCTCACAGCAAATGGTATGATCTCAGGTTTCAATGTCGGAGCTATTGATAAGTCGGCTTACAGGGCTCTAAATCGGACTTATTTCGGGCCAGAGGGAAAAAAAGTAGGAGCTGAAATTCGACTCGGCGAGTTGTTAAAAAAATTGCATAGAATAATTGAGAAAAAAATAAATTTGACCTGGTGAATTGAATTTCTTTATCGTTAGTATTTATTTATTATATTAGATTCAACTATATATATTAGTTTGTATGATTACGTATTTATTATAACTCAAATTTATATTGCAATGATATCCTTAATTAAAAGATAATTTGAATTTTTCGCTCACAGAGAGAGTTGATTTGCATTTAGTTATTTTAGAATTATCTTCAACTTCGCTGAATTTATAAATTACAGCTAATTGTTATTATGTCTTTATTTTCAGAGCTATTGTGTACTTTATAAATAGAGGGAGAGAGTGTAGAATAAACAAGAGAGGGATAGTAATTAATAAAATGAATAATGAATTTTAGAACATTTGAAACCTGATTCTCTGCTCTATCCTTTTGGGATTGGCTTCATTCATAAAATATGAAATCAATCCTTTTGGGAATTAATTTGTTTTGTTTTTTTATAAAGAAAAATTAGCAATTTTTACTTATAGCCTTCAAATCGTTTGAATAATAAATCATTTTAATTCAAAGCTAGTTTTTCTATTTTTCTTAAAAAATATCCTCCCCTCTACATGGAGAGATAAAGTATCTGATTTACCTCTGCCTAAGATGTCTGTCTGTTTTCTCTTAGCTAAAATACAGTAGTATAGAGAGAGTCGCAAGTTTTCTTCCCCCCCCCCCCCCCCTTCCTCTTTCCCTTTTCGTATGTATAATGTATATATACTAGTTAAAGTTCTCTATCTCATGAGGAATGCGACTCTGGTTTCCATTTAATTCCTTACGGTTTGCCTCTGCGAGATAAACTTGTAAAAAAAAAAAAACAAAATAGCAACTTAAACAATCTAGTTAGTCGAACAATTCAATCAAAAGATAATGATATTTATTTAAGGTTCATGAAATCTCCAATGAGCAAAGCAGCTAGTTGTTTTTCAATTTTTATTAAATGCAAAGTGCCAGGGCCAACGTTTCGGTCGCATATAGGACCATCATCAGGGCCAAGCCATTGTCAATGTATTATTCCTCATGGTCATATTGGTCAAAGAAATTATTAACAATGCAATAAATTCAATGACCAAATTATTAGAACCAGTGTGTTATTATGGACTGAGAGTGAGTGATTAATGATATTTATTTGATATTCATTTTTACTTTCTCTTACTTCTATATATATGTTAATATATAGAGAGAGAAAGTATTGGATTCATGTCAAAAAATTCGATGTCGAGATGATGGATATACACGTTTTGAGGACCCCTGAATCTAAAAAGTGGTTTTCGCGACATGGTCTGTCCGTCTGTCTGTGAACAAAATATCTCAAGATCGAAAAGAGCTAGGGGGTTTGAAATTTTATATTTAAGTTAAAGACGTGACACGAAGCTTTTAATCAAAATCGGCCAAAGAGTAGGTCTACTAGTACTTTACTGATGCACTTTTTCAGTTTTTTTCGATTTCCTCAAAATTTGCTCCAACGATTTTTTTTTTTTAAATTCAAAAATCCATTATTTTTTAGATGCTCTTTAAAATGTATATTCTCATTTTGTCATTGAAATCTTCTGAAGACCACTTTACTCTTGCACTCCATATAAAAGATAGGAGAAATGCTTGCCATGGTAGCAAAATATAAATATTTTCCCATACTTAAAAAATTCTTCATCTTGAAATTCAAATGTAAGGTAAGAGAAAGTTGTGTGCTGTGCGACAGTCACACCAGATTTTTAATTTTCAACAACATCCATATTTAATCTTGACGACTCCTGAGTCTTGCCTCTTTTGCTTACGAGTTTGCTTCTCGAATTAAGAGGCAAAAATGTATTTCAAATAGGGGTAAACAATGAAGATTTATTGAGTATCCATTTGGGATAAATCTAATAAAAAATATAACCCGCGATCACTAGCACCAGAAGTAAATGATTCACCTCTGAGCAGTGGCGGCTCGTGAGTTTAATGCCCGGGGGGCGCACCACCGGGGGGTCTGGGGGGGCCCCAAGAGAACACTAAACCATACACACTAAATCACACTACATACCAATCACACATTCGTTAAACACTTAGAATGCGGTTAAAAAGTTAAGGAACACCGGCGCGCTGTGCGGCGACTAGCTAATGCTTCGCTCTGCGCATGCTCGGACGGCGTCCCAAAGCTCCCATTCGGCTCAAGCTTACACGCGTCATAGCACCAGCAGCCCCCACCACATCTCTCTCCGTATAACTGCATGTTGATGGATTGGGGCGTTCAGGACAGCGCCCGACGGCTATAAATACGCACTTTTCGCGCTATTTTTGCCTGTTTTTCCCCTATATTTTCGATGTACGCGACTGATAAAACACTTTGGTTAGTTAGATGTATAATTATAATTGAATGGGTGTTTAATTATTTTTTACTTTTTCAAATCTTTAGGAGGGGCGGCGTCCGAGAGTCCTTATGGGCGAGCCGCCACTGCCTCTGAGACACACGTCAAGGGCTTTTAGTTATCGTTGACGAAGAATTTTATATTAAGATTTAATTTCTGAACATGAATGTCTGGTCTGATTCGTAAATTAAATTATAAAAGGTATCAATGAATTTAAATAAATATAATAAAAAGTTGGAAAA
Source organism: Euborellia annulipes (assembly GCA_023213315.1). NCBI lineage: Eukaryota > Metazoa > Arthropoda > Insecta > Dermaptera > Anisolabididae > Euborellia > Euborellia annulipes. The sequence goes on along the minus strand of JAKCPI010027866.1, from coordinate 22,111 downwards.
AGACAAAAGATTACTTCCCCTGCAAGTTACGGATAACTAAAACAAAGGATGATAATTGGGTTGCCTAGCTAAAGGCGAACCCTGGAATGTTAAGATTTTGCATTTTATCTTTTCTTTTGAGTAATTTTTGTCACAAATTTATTTATATTTTAGTTCACTTATTTATTTTGAGAAATTTAATAGAGCTTCTTGTAGAGAATTGGATCACAAAATCGTGGCGAAACTCAAAGGCTCAATTAACAATAAATCTAATTTTCGATTTTAAGTATTTTTTTTGTTTGTTCGATAGAAAGAGTTGGAACGCAAGTGTTTTATTCTAACCCACACAACCAGACAAACACACATAGATAAAGTGAATCTATTTCTATTAACTGTTATTATAATGTTAATTCTTCTTTCTTTATTTTTTCCTCTTTCTTTCACTTTTATTTTTGGTTTTGGTTTAAAATAAAATAAAAGAGCCAGCAAAGCATAAAACTTGACGGTCGATTTATTCAAATAACCCAAATAAAGCTGATTGCTTAATAATAAATTTTTTCCTTTATGTTTAATAAATGAATCACTTTTATTTGTTTTTACTTAATAAATAAAATGTATATTCTCATTTTGTGATTGAAATCTTCTGTAGACCACTTTACTCTTGTACTCCATAGGAAAGATAGGAAATGGTTGCCATGGCAACAAAATATAAATATTTTGCCATACTTATAAATTTTACATCTTGAAAATCGAATGTACCCTACTGTCGGAAACTAAATACATGTCGACACAAAAATCTGGTGTGACTGGCGCACAGCACACAACTTTCTCTTACCTTCGGTAATCGAATGTTGTGTACTGTGCTTGTCTCACCAGATTTTTTGTGTCGACATGTATTTAGTTTCCGACAGTAGGGTACATTCGATTTTCAAGATGTAAAATTTATAAGTATGGCAAAATATTTATATTTTGTTGCCATGGCAACCATTTCTCCTATCTTTCCTATGGAGTACAAGAGTAAAGTGGTCTACAGAAGATTTCAATCACAAAATGAGAATATACATTTTATTGAAGATCTAAAAAATAATTGATTTTTGAATTTAAAAAAAATCGTTGGAGCAAATTTTGAGAAAATCGAAAAAAACTGAAAAAGTGCATCAGTAAAGTACTAGTACTCTTTGGTCGATTTTGTTCAAAAGCTTCGTGTCACGTCCCATGGGGGTGCCTAACTTAAATATAAAATTTCAACCACCTAGCTCTTTCCGTTATTGAGATATTTTGTTCACAGACACACAGACAGACAGACAGAACACAGACAGACCATGTCGCGAAAACCACTTTTTGGATTCAGGGGACCTCAAAACGTGTATATCCATCAAAATCTCGACATCGGATTTTTGACATGAATCCAATACTTTCTCTCTATATATATATTACATATATACATAGGTAAGAGAAAGTAAAAAGAATAATTAGTGGTTCCCAAACCAAGCAGCTATGAAAATTTAAAAATATCCATTTTCCTGGATTGGAGGATTCGTTGCTTTTTGTCTTTTATATTTGTTTAAATTTTTTCGTTTAATTTTTTTTTTTTTTTTTTTTAGTATAACATAATATAATATAAATATTTAAAAAAAAAATATTAATGTTGAGTGTGGAGTATTTGACTTTTTTTGACTGAATGTTGAATTTCTGTATTAAAACGAGGATTCAATTCAATAATATTTGTGATGCGGAAAGTGAAAAGGGACCTCTTGTCGGGAATTTCACAAAATGAGTTATAGATATTTTATTATAGATGATAATTTCCTAAACATTTTAAGACCAAAACCACTCAGATATCTGAAAAATAAAAAAGTTACAGCCTTTCAAAATTATAGATATAAAAAACGAGATTTTGAGGAAAAGGCATTTTGAAATTAGTATAAAAGTATGAGTTATACTCCTATTGGAAGAGTGGGGGCAGCCACCCCCTCCTTTGGACGTTTATTAGAATTCTCGTTAGTAAATTTAATAAAAAATAAATATGGGAAATGACTTCCCCGAGACTTTCTCGTATATTCTTTTGGAATTACGTCTGGGTGTGTGTGTGAACACGATTGCTTAAAAACCAAAGCAGCTAGATCGATGAAATTTGGTATATGCTCCTTACACTAAAATTGTAGATTTCTATCAACTTTTGGAGTAAATACGTCACTTGGAAGTAGTACCTTTACCTAAAAAGTTTTTTCAGAAATTTCGAAATTTTCAATTTCTTTGTTTCACAAATTCATTTGTTTATATTTACATGTTTTTTAATGACACCTGTATGCAGGGGCGCATATAGGGGGGAGGGCGAGGGGGCCCGGGCCCCCCCTCGAAATTTCCCAAACACATACATATATAGGGATATACAGAGCTCAGCGCAACAAATTTTTCCGCAGGATGGAAAACTTTGGTTTCGCAAAGGAAAAAAATGTTCCGCAAAAAATTTTCAGTTCGGGTGAAGAAAAATTAGTTTCTTAAAAAAAAATTTTCCGCAGAAAAATTTTCAGTTCGGGCCCCCCCCCCCGAAAAAAATTTCTAAATACGCCCCTGCCTGTATGTATGTATGATTTTGTTTTGGTTTTTTATCAAAATTCACGAAAAGTTGTCTTTTTTTCTGTGATTATTTCAAAAACTATTCAGTTTGGGAAAAATATCAAAGAATAAAACCTTTTTAAAATTGAGTATTTTATCATGATATAACAAAGAAATTGAAAATATCAAAATTTCTGGAAAAACTTATTAGGTAAAGTACTACTTCCAAGTGATGTATTTACTCCAAAAGTTGAAAGAAATCTACAATTTTAAAGTAAGGAGTATATACCAAATTTCATTGATCTAGCTACTTTGGTTTTTAAGCAATCGTGTTCACACACTTACACACACACAGACATAATGCCAAAAATGGTATTTTTGGACTCAGGGAGGTCTAAAACGTGGAGAAAGTTAAATAATTCAAATGAATTTACAAATAATGAATCTTGTTCTCTCTGTGAACAAATGAATAATTTTTTATGAGGCCCTTTTGTGTGAAAAGCCCTAATAACAAACAACAGGCTTGCGTTGTCAGTAAATACGAGCGCCTCAATTGCTTCTCAAATACAACATCTCTGAACTCTCACCTTTTGAGATGAATAGGCTTGCAATTTATCCTTTCACATACGATTAAATCCTCTCACTTTACATTCTTTTGTCTCTCTAAACTTATCTCTTCAATAAACAACTCTCTTTGATGATGTGTTAACGGAAATGTAATTAAATACAGTACACAGTAATAATGTGATATGAAAGCTTCAAATTGATTGGTAGTAATTAGATTCCGATGCAATAATTAACGTTTGTAAACAGAAAATTTAGCTATTAATTCCTAAGTAAATAAAAAATTAATAAAATAATTGAATCCATACAAGTAGCTATTTAAATTGATAAAGACGGAGGCGATATATATTTTATGGCCTCTTAAAGAGAGAATTTTATCGTGCATAAAAGAAAACGTTTTGTAAAAGGGGAGTTTTTAATTTTTCACTGTGTGTGTGTGTGTTGCCTACCTCTCTTTTCATAAAAATAATCTCAACTCTTCTATTCGCCAAATGGTATTTATAATTCCAAGATAGCTATTTCTTTTAATGAAAATATTTACTTAGAAAAGTTAAAAAAAAAATTGCTCATTTTCTTATTGGCTAGCGTAAATTCATTCATTTCCTGCTTATTTCGAGTTGGTAGTAGTAAAAAAAAAAATGTTTTCACAACTTTATCGATCTCGTATAAATTCAAACAAATTCAAGGAACGTTTTTTTTAAAGCAAAAGAAAATTTTTCTTTTTACTTTTTTTTAGATTATAGCATATTTCTAAATTCCCAAAATTCCAATCGAATATTCGCAATCCTATAGTTTTTGTTAATCAAATCGAACCAAAGTGGTATTTTTACTTTCTCTTACCCTATATAGAGAGAAAGTATTGGATTCAAAAATTCGATGTCGAGATTTCGATGGATATTCACGTTTTGAGGTCCCCTGAATCGAAAAAAGTGGTTTTTGCCACATGGTCTGTCTGTGTGTCTGTGAACAAAATATCTCAGGAACTAAAAGAGCTACTAAGTTGAAATTTTATAATTAAGTTAGTCACCCTCCCAAGGAATGAATATAAGCGTTTGATTAAAATTGGTCAAAAAATACTAGTACTTTACTGATGTACTTTTTCAGTTTTTTTTCGATTTTCTCAAAATTCGTTCTAGTAATTTTGTTTAAAATTCATAAATGAACTATATTTTAGATGCTCTTTAAAAAGTATATCAGTGAAATTTTTCGTGGAAATTGTTTCAAGTACACTTTACTGCAGGGGCGGCGCGTCCATTAGGCAAACTAGGCGGCCGCCTAGGGCGGCAAAAATGTCAAAATAAAAAAAAATTTTTGGTTCCACAAGCGGTACTCGAAAAGATTAGGTTCCGCGGGCGACAAATTTTGGTTCGGCGGGCGGCAAAAATTTTGTTTCTCTAAAAAAAAAAAAGGTAAAAAATTTTTTTCTGACGAGGAAAAATTTTGGTTTCGCGCAAGAGGAAATGTTCCGCCGGCGGCAAGTTTTGGTTCCGCGGGCGGCAAAAATTTCGTCTCTCTAAAAAAAAGGTAAAAAAATTTTTCGGGCTGGAAAAAATTTTGGTTCCGCGCAAGAGAAAATGTTCCGCGGGCGGCACACGGGAAAAAATTTTGGTTCCGCAAAAAAAAAAAAAAAATTTCGCAGAAAAATTTTTGAGATCAGGGAAAATTTTAAGGAGGGGGCGGCAAATTAAATTTTTAAAGTTTTTTTTTGGGGGGAGGGGGGCGCAAAAAAAATATCTTGCCTAGGGCGGCAGAATAGCTTGCGCCGGCCCTGCTTTACTGATGTGGAAGCATTCGTAGCTCAGCGCCATCTATGAATCGGGTGGTCAAGTTTGGTTGCTCTGGGCGAACATATGTATATCTCGACAGAACTAAATATAAAGGAGCTCGGAGGAAGACAAGAAAAATGTGCACCGTTTAAAGTTTACAAAACAATAATCATAATAATTTATTTTTTCCAAAATATTTTTACAAAATAACAGGTAACGTAGATACCCAAAATATATAAACATTAAAAAACAAGTGTCATTTAAAACAAGGTAAAATTAAAATTATAAAAAGTCAAACACTACAAATATATCTGCGACCAGTCACACCAGATTTTTCTATATATCAAATGAAAATAAAAATCTTATTCAGACAATTATTTTTGAGAAAATAAATCATTATAGGCTACATCAGAATTAACAAATATCAAGTGTGAACACTTTAGATTTCAAATATATAGGCCTACCATCGATATTTTGTAATGAACTTCCTGTATAAACCTTCTGCTTTTGCACCTATGGAATATGCAACATCCCCCATGCAAACGCAAAGGGTGTGCGAGACTTGCCTGCTCTAACAGCCATAAATCTGCCAAGCATTTGAAAGGCAACTTAATTTTGATTAATAATTAAAAATCTGATTTTTACTTTACTTTAGTAAGTGATTAGCATGTTTTTTTTTTTTGCCTTTTTCGACTATAATCTTTAATCTGTCCATACCCCTTCTGAACCATCTCATTTTGTCTGGGTTTTTTACTGCCTCCCCCCCCCCCATCGAAAGTCTCAAACGCCCGCAAGGGAGCGTTATCACCCACGTTGAGAACCTATGATCTAAATAAATCAGAATTAAGTTTATTTATTATAAAGGACAATAAATTAAATTGTTCATGACCTCACAAACTAGGACGCTTTGTCAAATATAAAATAATAATTTTTTTGATAAAAAAAGAACGAGTAAAAAATAGCAGGGCAATATTAAGAAATTTTAATGAAGTATAAAATTAGAATGGAAAAAAAGAAGACCAACTAACCATAAAATTCTCTGCTTTTCATAGCATGACCTCTTTTTATTAAGATTACTATTCACCCCTCCAATTTTCAAAATGATAGGATTTGCTTCTGATGATAATATATTATTGGGTTTTATATCAACAAGCAAAAAATAAATATAATCCTAGGAATAAGAATATTATTGTTGATATATTCACAAAGTCCAGAGGCTTATTGAAAGAGAGAAGTTCACTAATGCTATGATTTATTAATAGTAAAGAGAGAGAGAGAGAAAGGATCGGGAGCTAAATAATTCCAGACACGTTCGGTGGGGCGTTAATTTAAAGGTCTTTCTACAAGAGAAATACATGTGCTTGTTGTTTATCTACGTCATCGTTAAGGAATACATAAATTAATGTCAAGACTCTCGCCGGCCTATAAATCCTACCATTTAATAGATCTTTGGCACACTAATAAGATAAAGAAGGGAAGAATTACTAGTCTTTCTTTCGATTATTCAAAAAGTTCTTTTTGGCTTACTTATTTAAATTAATAAATTTTTGTAGTCAAGACGGGAAGTGAATCTTTAGAACAGAGATTCTCAACCACTATGCCTTGGCACTTTTGCGTCCCGCAAAAATTCTTAAAGTGTGCCGCAAAATTTTAGAAGTGTATATAGTAAAAAATTATAATGCTTTTTTTTAAGGTGCGCCTCTCGAAAAACCGTTAAAGCACGATTGACTCGAGGCAGCACCAGATGGCGTTAGTGTTCCCCCATAGGAAAACACGTAACTTGTTGCATTTAATTCTAGACTTTCCAGCTAATTAATTAAAGGCAAAAAATTAATTATTTTTAACACAATGATTACTAATTTAATTATCTACAACTTATAGAGCTCCTTTTTTTACTTTCTCTTACCTCTATATATGTTAATATATATAGAGAGAGAAAGTATTGCGATCATGTCAAAAATTCGATGTCGAGATTTTGATGGATATACATGTTTTGAGGTCCCCTGAGTCCAAAAAAGTGGGTCCCGCAAATTGGTCTGTGTGTGTGTGTGTGTGTGTATGTATGTGTGTCTGTGTGTGTGGACAGATTTTTAGCATGAAGGAGTTGAGCTAGCGGATTGAAATTTTATATTTAACTTAGGTACCTTTGAAGAATCTCAAAATAAGCTTTTGAACAAAATCGGCCAAAAAGTACTAGTACTTTACTGATGTACTTTTTCAGTTTTTTTCGATTTTCTCAAAATTCCCTCCAAGGATTTTTTTTAAAATTCATAAATGAACTATTTTTTAGATGCTCTTTAAAATGTATATTCTCATTTTGCCGTTGAAATCTTCTGAAGACCACTTTACTCTTGTTCTTCATAGGAAAGATAGAAATGGTTGCCATGGTAGCCGAATTTAAATCTTTTTCTTTTTATTAGATTAAAAATCAATTATTATTTAAGGTTGTTCGGACATTAAAGCACTTGAGTAGATTAAAAGCTAATTTTTTAATATGTTATTAATCACTATCAAATACGTATAAAATAAAATTTTGAAGCAGATCTGACACAGGGTTATCGTGTAATTAATTTTTAAAAAATTGAAATTTAACATGTAGCCTATGGGGAATAACGACGAAATTCACACATATCGAATTATATAGGCATCTGTGCAAATGATACAAAAACAAAAAAACTTACATTTTATTAATTCACTTCCGAGGAATACGTTAAAAATAAAACCAAAAGTTTCTGCTGACCGCTTTTAAAGATATTTTAACAAGAAAGTCAAAAAATTCTCCAAAATGACAGTCGCTAATATTTAAAAATAATGAATTCTCGAGAGTCAGACCAGCCTGGCAACGTCGCATAAAATAATTCTCTTTTCTCTATGTCAGATACATTTTTTTTTCAATTTTACAATATTTTTTCTCGCAAATCGTCCATTGTGTTTAAACTGATTTGCATTAAACATTGTAATATATTAAATAAAATAAAATTTAAGGCGTTTAAGATTTAAAATAGATAGTTGATGAATGCAATGTTGCCAGTTCTATATTACGTGAAAAACTACTCAAGTCGAAAGTCATTCATTTATTATTTTTGGTAATTAAATTATTAACTTAATCCAATTATAAACTATGATAGGTCACGACTAAATTATAATAAGGAATTTTGGCATTCAAATTTTTAATTTTATTTAAAAAAAAATTTAGATTCTATTATGACTTACGATGTACTATCCGAACAACCTTAAATTCCCATTTATTTTTATTTTATTTCTGCCTGTAATTGTTTCGGAGAAAACATATATATACTCTCTCTCTCACAAAATTATCTTCTCTCTTTCTACGCGTTTTAAACTTTCCACCTAATCTTCGCATTTGACCAATGTTAATTTCCTATAGGGATTTGTATGTTAATTTCGATTCAAAAGGGGTCCCCTTTGGAACTTTTTACGCATTTAAAATTTTTTTTTCCAATTCTTATGAAATTTTGTATTTATTTACGAATCTATATTGTGTATAAAATGTCCAAATATGAGATTAAAATTTTGAAAAATAACCATAGTTTATTTCAAGCAGTCAACATTTAAAATGCAAGTTTGAAACTAAGGTGCTATCGGAAACTAAATATATCTCGACACAAAAAATCTGGTGTGACCAGCACGGTGCGCAACTTTCTCTTACCGAAGGGTAAGAGAAAGTTGTGTGCTGTGCGCCAGTCACACCAGATTTTTAAAATATCTTTTATTTAATGCGATTAATCTAAAAAAAAAAATTTTTTTTTCGAAAATCAAAAAAAGGGCTTCTATAAGTTGTAGATATTTTAAATAGCTTTAATTTAAAAAAAAATTTGAGGTCGATAGCTTCAAAATTGTGGAAGCTGGAAAGTCCCAAAATTAGCACTCCGAGACGCGCACCTCAAGTAAAGTTTAAAAAGAAAACCAACATAAAAACGAAATAAAGATCGGGACTGTTAAATGTAGAAGACGATTGTCATTTTTACGACAAAATATAAATGATTCTAATTATCAAAAAACATCAAGCACAAATTTCTCATTAAAAATATTCTTATTATTAACTTCTACGATAATTAATCCCGTAATTAAAATAATGTTTTTGTAGTAGGCTACATATTATTTTATTTTATTATTACCATAAACTATTTTACATAGTGTATTATAAGTAAATAAATACCTTTTAAACTTATTCTTTTTCTTTGTGTGCAGCCGAATTTTGAAATCGTTCAAAGTGTGCCGTGACAAATTTGAGAATCACTGGTCTTGAATAAGAAGCGAAACTCTAAGGCCCAAGACTTCACTCTTAACAATGGAGACAAAAAACATTCATATAAGAATTTGTGGTTTGACCGTTTTAATATTAAACCAAAATTCTACTGAGTGGCACTGAAAGAGGCACTATTCCTCTTTTTGGAATTATGTAAATTTAATAAATAAACGAAATAATTATTGTATAGTCATATCTCAAGAGTCCTTTGAACAAAAACAAAACAAATGTTTAATTACAATTTGTTTTTTTAAGATTAGATTAGATTTATTTTTTTATTATTTTAATTCAATAATCAAGTATGTACTCTATGTAAGTATTTAATCAATATAATGGAAAGACAGGGCCTATACTGTAGAGTCCAAATTTAAAATAGTAATTTAATTTTTAAAACAAAATATTTTTTTAAAAATCATTCCACCTATAGTAATAAATAATATAAAAAAATGGCGTTTTAATTCATTGAAAAGTTCATAGGTCAGGTTTTTTAATGTTAATTTTTTAATGGATGCTGTTAACGATTCTCTCTTCAAGTTTTTGCACTAATTGGAAACGAAGTGTAATAATAAATTCATTTTATTTGCATTATTTTCCTATTGAAATTTCGTTATCAATAAAAAAAAAAGAATCCTTGTGCTATGGGTCAAGAGTTCGCTTCCCCCCACTCTCTTCAAGCTTTGAAAATTTTTCTAAATTAGTTTTTTTGGGGCGGGCTCTTAAAAACCCTTATTCTATCATAATTATAGTTCGGAAATATGACTATATATACAATTTATCATTACATTCGTAAAAACATCAAAATTTTTATGAATGAATTTTAATTAAAATCGTTAGAGCGAATTTTGAGAAAATCGAAAAAAAAAACTGAAAAAGTACATTAGTAAACTACTAGTACTTTTTGGCCGATTTTGTTTAAAAGCTTATTTTCATGCTCCAGGGGGGTGTCTAACTTAAATATAAAATTTCAGCCTCCTAGCTCGATTCCTTCATGCTTAAAATCGAACACACAGACAGACCATGTTGCGAAAACTTTTTTGAATTCAGAGGAGCTCAAAACATTTATATTCATCAAAATCTCAACATCGAATTGTTGACATGAATCCAATACTTTCTCTCTCTATATATTAACATAAATAGAGGTAAGAGAAAGTAATAAATACTACTTTCAGGCCGAACACACACCAATTGAGCAAAAACGTTTTCGAACAAAACTTTTTTTGACTAATCGTGCCTAAAACTGTTTTTTTTTTTCAATGCTTTTCTATGGGTCAAAGCACACCGAAGAGGCAAAACACAATTGGTCATGATTTGATTTTACCATTGAGCGTTTTGCTCAATCGGTGTGCGTTGGCATTGAGCAAAACGTTTTGCTTTTGGACAAAATGTTTTGTTCGAAAACGTTTTGCTCAATTGGTGTGCTTTCAGCCTAATATGTATGATCCACTCACAACATAAAACAAATTTGGACCTTAGATAAAAATGATTCAGTATTAATAATTTATTAATAGCATGTTTTATAGTATTCCTGGGCTATTTATAAGTTATTTTACAATATCTAAAGATCATGCAATAGGTGTATTTAAGACAGGGGCGTATATAGAAATTTTTCCGGGGGGGGGGGGGCGCTGAACTCAAAAATTTTTCTGCGGAAAATTTTTTTTAAGAAACTAAATTTTTTTTCACACGAAATTTTTCGCGGAACATTTTTTCCTTTGAGGAACCAAAGTTTTCCATCCTGCGGAAAAATTTGTTGCGGTGATGTCTGTATATCCCTATATATGTGTATGTGTTTGAGAAATTTCGGAGGGGGCCCCGGGCCCCCTCGCCCCCCCCCCCTTATATACCCCTGATTTAAGATGACTAACCTTAAATAAACAGACCCCGGCCGAATATTTATCAGAATTTTTTTGAAAATATTTATTAAGCCTGACGTAAATCTCATATTTCACAATTTGTCAATTTAATTGAACCAAAATTAATATCTGACAATGATACGAAAGGATTATTGAAATCTTTTTTTTATCAACCGAAGCGCCAATTTGTAGCCTAGAGGGTCGGTGGCAAATCCAAGAAACACAACATTCCCTCCAATAAAAAAAAAAAAAAAAAGTACTCGTAAAAAATCCTATTTTGCTTTGAAGACGTCTTTTTTGAACTTAACAATGGTCATTTGATAATGAAATCGTAAAATTACTTATTATATACCGGTACTAATTATGACAATTATAAGAGATGAAACAAAAATTGAATTTAACATGACTAACCTTCAACTATGCACAGGTTCGTTTTATTTTTGATTTTTAATTTCTTGAAGATATTATTTTTTTAATTAAATTTTCTTTTTCACACTTTATTAATTAGTTTATTCAATAACTATTAAGCAAAATCACGACACTATTGTAAAAGACATTTTTTTGGCAACTGAAGTGCCAAATTGTTGGCTAGAGCATCGGTGGCGAAAAATGGAAACAGAATGAATGTTCACTTTAAAAAAATTCAAAGGAATCAAATAAAAATAAATCTTGTTTTGTCTTTAAGAAAAATTTAAATTATTGAACGACGTATTTTAGAATTATAATATTTTAAATAAAGAGATACTATTAAAAAGAAAATATAAAATTAAAAAGTCGAGTAAATAATTTTTCTCATTTACTCGGAAGAGCAATATGAAAAATGGAAAGCATCTATTTATTTGAATAAGTGATTGTTGCTCTGACCAGTAGAGCTCCCAATGTTCATTAACATGAGTTAGTTTATCTTTTGATTTTTGTTGGTGGATTTGGACATATCAGTGAAAAGAACAAAGGATCCCAAAACCAAGTGTGCTGACTTTAACACCATTGTTCGAAGGAAGAGAATAACAAATAAGTAAGTAATATTTGAATAATTATTGTTAATATATTGTATTAGCAAATTCCTGTCATTCTGAGTCCTAGCACAAGAGGCAAGTGTTCTACCACTGCGACTCTATAGTTGTAAAATCTGGTGTGACTGGTCGCACAGCACACAACTTTTTCTTACCTTCGGTAATCGAAAGTTGTGTTCTGTGCTTTCGCTTCGACATTTATTTGTTTCCGCCAATATATTAGAATTTTTTTTTTTAACACACTTTTTTCCCATTCACATTCACGTTAACACATACATTCACCCAGTCTTTTCCTCAACTTAGGCCATATAAGACTTAAATAAAATCATCCGACTGCTTGGGATCCGAACCCTCGACCCTTGGTATACAAGGTAGACGCGCTAGCAACTATGCCAGGCCCGAGGGCATTTTTTCTCATTCACACAGTCTTTTAGGCAAATCAGACCATTTAAGACTTTGACGATAATCGTTGTAATGAATATATCTATTGGGGGGTCCAGACATTTCTATTTAAGCCATTCGGTATCCAAATGGCTTAAATAAAATCATCGGACTGCCTGGGGTCCAAACCCGTGACGTTTGCTATAGGAGGTAGGCAAGCTACCTACTTCACCAGGCCCGGGGCCGAGGGCATATTAGAATTTAAGAAATAAAATTTGTAAATATAATTATAATTATAGTTGTAAATATTTATATTTTGTTACCATGGCAACCATTTCTCCTATCTTTTCTATGAAGTACAAGAGTAAAGTGTGCTTCAAAAGATTTCAATGGCAAAATGAGATTATACATTTTAAAGAGCAACTAAAAAATAATTGATTTTTGAATTTTAATCAAATTTTAAGAAAATCGAAAAAAAAAACTCAAAAAGTACTAGTACTCTTTGGTCGATTTTGTTTAAAAGCTTTCACGCTCCAGGAGGGTATCTAACTTAAATATAAAATTTCATCCACCTAGCTCAATTCCTTCGTGCTTTAAATTGGATACAGAGCCTCGGGCTTGGTGTAGTTGGTAGCGTGCCTGCCTTCTATACCGAACGTCGCGAGTTCGGACCCCAGGGAGTCCAAATGATTTTATTTAAGCCATTTGGATACCAAATAGAAATGGAATGCCTGGACCCCTAATATATATTATCATAAATAACGGTTATCGTAAAGTCTTATATAACGTGTATATCCATCAAAATCTCGACATCGAATCCAATACTTTCTCTATATATATACAGTATATATATGTTAATATATATTAACATATATTGAGGTGATAAAAAGAGAAAACTTGAAAGATTGATGTCTCTATAATACTGTATTCACCTTAGAGATGTGACGAGTAGAAATTATTATTAATTTTATAAAAATTGAAGATGGATAAATATTAAACTTTGATTAACTTTGCTGACAAGCCTGAAAGTTCATTCTATTATATAAAGGCAAAATGAACATCATTGTGAATTTGCAAATACGAAAGGTTTAATGAATTGAATTAAAATGTTACATAAAGTGTAGCTCATAATCGAACACATATTTTGAATTTTTAAATTTTAACTTCAAATTAAGTTTGGGAGATGGTAGTTGTCTAAAGTTTTTAATTAAGGTCTTTTTCGGCATCGAAGGCCATTTAGAACCTGTCTCTATTTATTTCAATTGGATTGATGGCCAATCCCAGCGGTTCCCAACCTGTGGGCCGCGGGCTGATTGGAACTGGGTCGCATAATCTGTGAATCCCCCCGACTAGCCAAGAAGGGGTTAAGTAATTTGGAATAACATAATTTCAAATTTATTTTTCCCATATTTCAAAATAAAAGAGCTATTTTATTTGAAATCAAATGTCATCAATACCATAAAAATAAATATATCATTAAAAAAATCTCTGGATCAGGAAATTTTTATAGAAAGGAAGAGTTTTTTTATTTTATTTCCCTCGAAATGGGCGAGCACCAACCCTTCCCCTCTCTCTCTTACGACAAATAATGGTTTTTCTCCCTGGGAATAAAAGGATTTATTTCAATAAAATATAACAACTTTATTGGTTAGGTGATGAAAAAACAAAAACAAAATTATATTATCGCAATTTATTAAATGATAGTTGAAGAAGAAAATAATAAGGTGCAAATTTTTATGAAAAAAAGTCAAAATAGTCTATTCATTCGGCTACAAAAAATTAGTTTTTTTGTGTCGAGATATGTTTAGTTTCCCATAGCACCTTAGTTTGACCACTTGCATTTCATAAATAAAAGTAAAAATCTGATGTGACCGGTCTCGCAGCACACAACTTTCTTACATTTGGTAAGAGAAAGTTGTGTTCTGTGCTTGTCACACCAGATGTTTTGTGTCGAAATATATTTAGATCCCGCCGATAAATTAGAATTCAAGATGTAAAATTTATAACTATGGGGGGAGCCCTCGGGCTTGGTGTATGTGTTAGCGTGCTAACCTTCTCGGGTTCGGACCCCAGGCAGTCCGATGATTTTATTTAAGCCATTTGGATGCCAAATGTGTGAAAGATAGAGTGAGTGGGAGTGAGAAAAAAGTGTGTGTTAAAAAAAAAAAGGGGAAATATTTTTATATTGTTACCATGGCAACCATTTCTCCTATCTTTCCTAAGAAGTACAAGAGTAAAGTGTGCTCAAACAATTTCAAGGGCAAAATGAGAATATACATTTTAAAGAGCATCTAAAAAATAGTTGATTTCAATCACAAATCGTTTGAGCATATCGAAAAAAGTACATCAGTAATGTACTAGTACTTTGTGGCCGATTTTGTTTAAAAGCTTATTTTCACGCCTTAGATGAATGCCTAACTAAAATAGAAAATTTCAACCTCATAGCTGATTTTTATACTTAAAAATGTCCACACAGACACACAGAGGAATTACTTTTTTGGACTCAGGGGACCGCAAAACTTAAATATAAAATTCCAACCTCGTAGCTCAATTCCTAGATTAAAATTTTTTTTTTTTTTATTTATTTGGTGGTTGGACTACTCTGGTCATACCACAAAATTATATACATTAAAATTATAAGATTTTTACATAGATACTTAAAGCTAGTTAGACATTTTTATGTTATATTTTTATACAATTAACTAGAAAAAAAACCTTAAATATATATACACAAATATGTAAAGGAATTATATAGGCCTATTAATTAATATATTATCAAAGTTTTTATATTTTTTAAGTTCATTAATAAAAAAATTCTTCATCATCCTTGGGAAGATTAAAAGGGGCCAAAGAAATTTCATTAGAAATAACCTTTTGGAAAAAATTATTTAAAATTAATTGGTTTTTATTTGGATGGGCTGTATTTGCTTTATAGGTTGAATCTGCCATTATAGGCGCGGAGGGTGATATATTGTTGGAGATATTTTGTTGCTGCTCAAAATGAGGGGCTTCCTTCGGTTTTGGAGAACGAGGACGACTAGAAACCATAATTGTCTTATGAACTTTAGTCTGGTTTAAATTGTCTTCAATCCTGGGTAGAGATTTCATAGAGACTGCATTTTCTGCAGGAGGTTGGCCTATTGTTGAATTGCCTGGATTAGTTGAAGTTTTTTTGGAGTATGTAGATTTACTATTTAGTAAAAGAAATGCTTCTTTAAAAGAAAGAAAGCTTTCCGACATAAGTGTTTTCATTTGTTCCTGTTTAACATATTCTGGGCATTTAGGATCCATCGCAAAGTGATTATTTTTGCAATTTGCACATGTAATCGGAGCTTGACAATTATTATTTGGTTCATGTGTGTCACCGCAACGTCTACAATGCTTTTGAAAAGTACAATAAGACTGGAAATGCCCAAAGCCTAAGCAATTTCGGCACTGTATCACTTTCTGTTTAAAAATTTCTACCTTGCATAACACTTCTAATATTTTTATTTCTTTAGGAATATTTTGCCCCTTAAATGTGAGTATAACTAAAGGAGTGGGAATGCGATTAACTCCATCCTTATCTTTCTTAAAAATTCTTTTCGCTTTTAATACAGGCTGTTCCGATACCACATACTCTAAGATTTCTTGGTCTGATAAACAATAGTCTACATCCCGGACAATACCTTGCCTCTGTATCAAAAAATGTGGAATATAACAAACAAGTTCATTATCTTTCCAAAAGCTTTGCTCTCTCAATTTATTTGTTGACATAAAATTGTTTATTTCAATGTTAACTGTATATGAGTCTATTTTTTTAATTGACAAAATATTATTATATATTTCTAAACAATTAATCCTTACTAATTTGCCAATTAGCATAGGATGAATCCTTTTTTTACTAGCTAAATTTTCTATAAACAAATAGAAAGGACCATTATCATATTTTTCATAATAATTATTTAAACATGATAAAAAATATCGAGGACGAGATGTCTCACCAGTATTATTGTTATTTGATACAGCGGAGCTTGATGCAAACGAGGTAGATGGTTGATTCTGTGAATCCATACTTGAACTATAAACATTCTTCTTGGAAATTGAAGTTGGCTGAATGTCTTCATCTTCTTGAAGTTTTCTTTTTAAAACAGCAGAGTCTTGATCCTTTTGAGAGTCATTAAGAGTATTTAAAGCGGAATAAATAGCGGATGGAAGATTGACATGGCGGCTATGGTTCGAATCTGCCATGGGTTGACATAAACCCAGGCACTTCCAATCAAACTTACTTGATAAATAGTTACTTTATGTACAAAAGAATATAATAGCACCACAAATTTATAAAAATTAATAAGAATTGATAGAAAATTAAACTTTAAACGGAGGAGCTTAAAATATTTTGTTTATTTCTAATCACGGCCTCTTTCGAGTCCTAGATTAAAATTGAACACAGGCAGACACACAAACAGACAAAATGTTGCGAAAACGACTTTTTAATTGGATTTAGGTGACCTCAAAACGTGTATATCCATCAAAATCTCGACATCGAATTTTTGACATCATTGCAATACTTTCTCTATATATTAGATAAGAGAAAGTACAAATTACCTGTTCTGAGTTACAAATATAATTTTGTAACTTCGCTAGTGAAAAAGTGCCTTACCCGGTTATTATTTGATTCAGACCCGTAGCCGGGGCTTTGGGATTTTGGAAATTGCAGAGGAGAGAGCTAATTATTATTTACCCTTCTCCACCTCTTATCAAAACCCCTTATTTAAACTTACTAAAATTTTTCCTACTCTGCTGTTAGTAAATAATAACGTTTCTTTTATTTTTAATTTCTCTTACCTCTATAAATGTTAATATATATAGAGAGAAAGTATTGTAATCTGGCGTGACAAACACAGAACACAACTTTCGATTACCGAAGTTAAGAAGTGTAAAAATTAAGTATAAATTGAGAAGGAAAATCTGAGCCATTCTTTTCTTTTAGCTTTAATTAGATTAAATATACAATTAATTTTTTTTTTTTTTTAGTAATACCACAAAGCATTTAACGCCAGAGATTTAACAAAATAAGTAGATGTGAAAAGACTGGCTGGAGTTTATTTGTTTAAATAAAAAGTTTACTCTTTTGTCTTTCTCTCTCTTCCCTTTTTGACAAAGTTTTTTGATTTAATCTCTTTTCTTTCTCTGTTCTGTTTGTGTATAAAATGAGACTGGGAGAGAGACTAATTTACTCTTTTTGACAAAAAAGGACAAATCCTTTTTTTTTACTTTCCACTTGTCTTCTTCCAGCAATCATTTATACATGAGAATTATTAAATTTACTAAATTATTATTATAATAATAATAATGAAAAAGATCTTATAAGGTAAAATATTATTTATAGGACTTTTAATTTCCCGGCTTGTTATGAAATAACAGAGAAAGTATTATTTTAAAATGACTTATGTTTTCACTTTTTCTTACCTATATCTATATCTACCTATATAAAAATGAAATGGGAAAAACGTATGTATGTATGTATATGTACTATAGAAATCCACAATTTTCATAGAATCTCTTTGAAATTAAGTTCACATGGTATAGTTCAATGACCAGGGGGTAACATAGCAATAATTTGAATCATTAAATATTTTGGAAAATTAATTTGCGATTGAATGGTCGCACCATAGAATCTTGGGATTGGTGTAGGGGTTAGCGTGCCTTGTATACCAAGGCGCGCGGCGGGAAATTCTTATTTGAAGGTTTAAACCCTTGTAGATTCCGAACGGCTGATCAGATCAGAATAAATTTGATGTCAATTTGTACAGAAAGAAAAACCGCAATTCATAAATTCTAAAATCAATTTTTTTTTTTTTTTTTTTTTTTTTTTCAAAAAATCTCATTTTTAATTGAGCAACAAGTTTTAAGATAATCTTTTTAAGATATCTCATATATTTGTTCCCCTTCTCCTCACCATTTTCTGACCATAGTCTGACAGATTAATCGTTTGACCTATGACACTCCAAAAATATATAAAGACAGTCAAAACCAAAAATGTTTAAAACCATTTGTCTAGAGTAATTTTACATGGTTTACTTTTTTGATCAAAGATAAAATTTATAGAATTTTGTTACAACTGTTAAAACGTTTGTCACAATTTTCATTTGCGATTCACCCGGCAATATTCTGGATTCATGAGTGAAATCTTACTTATGAAAAAAAACATAAATAAGTCCTTTTGGGTACTATAAGAGTAAATTTTCTACCCTACCTTCTACCTGCAAAATATATGTAGATCTGTTAGATTCTTCAAATCCTCAAGAGAGAAAAATCCCAATGCCTTTTTTTACTTTCTCGTATAGAGAAAGTTATGTAATCGTAAAAAAATTCGACTTCGAGATTTTGATGTTTCTCCACGTTTTAGACCTCCCTGAGTCCAAAAAAACCATTTTTGGCATTATGTCTGTGTGTGTGTGTGTGTGTGTGTGTGTGTGTAAACACGATTGCTAAAAAATCAAAGGAGCTAGATCGATGAAATTTGGTATATGCTCCTTACACTAAAATTGTAGATTTCTATCAACTTTTGGAGTAAATACGTCACTTGGAAGTAGTACTTTACTTGAAAAGTTTTTTCGAAAATTTTGAAATTTTCAATTTTTTTGTTATATTATGATAAAATACTCTATTTTAAAAGTTTTTATTCTTTGACATTTTTTTCGAAAACTGGATAGTTTTTGAAATAATCACAGAAGAAATAGAAAATTTTCGTTAATTTTGATAAAAAAATCAAAACAAAATCATACAGGTGTCATTAAAAAAAGGGTAAATATAAACAAATTCATTTGTTTCACAAATTCATTTGTTTATATTTACCCTTTTTTTAATGACACCTGTATGATTTTATTTTGATTTTTTATCAAAATTAACGAAAATTTTATATTTCTTCTGTGTTTATTTCAAAAACTATCCAGTTTTCGAAAAGATGTCAAAGAATAAAAACTTTTTAAAATAGAGTATTTTATCATAATATAACAAAAATTGAAAATTTCAAAATTTTCGAAAAATTTTCAAGAAAGACTACTTCCAAGGACTTATTTACTCCAAAAGTTGATAGAAATCTACAATTTTAGAGCATACCAAATTTCATCGATCTAGCCTTTATTTTTTAGCAATCGTGTTCACACACACACCCAGACGTAATTCCAAAAGAATAACGAAAAGCTCGGGAAGTCAATCCCCATATTTTTCTTTTTTTTAAACCTTTTTTAATATTTATTTATTAAATGTGAAGGAAAAAAGTTTTTAATTTACAATTAGGAATTAAAAAAAAAAAAAATAGTACGGAAATAACTCTCGAACGAGTTTATGAATCTTATAAATATTAAATATTCTTTCCTGATTTTTTTTTTTTTATTTAAGAAAACCACCAGCAGATTCTCAAAGGGTTAATTAAAAAACAATCTCCATCACTCAACGTTCGTTCATCTATTTGCTATTCAGAAATTAATTTTATTTAAAACGTTGTAAAACCTATGCCATGAAATATTTTATAAATGGATAAAAGTTATTTTAATGAATAGTAAATTAGAAGTGAATATTAAGTTTTTATTTTATTTGGAAACCATTCACGTATTTAGGGTTAAATATTTTATTGAATGCAAATTCTTTTTATTAATTAACAAATGAAATCAATAGCAATAAAATGAAATGAAAGCGAATTAATTCAAATTATAAACGCATTTCATTTTTATTTAGCCTTCAAGCACCCTCAAAATGCATCCACTTAATGAATTATTGTCTTTTTTGTGTTGACCGTTAACACTTTTTTTTTCCTGCTTTCAGCAGTTCTACTAATTCGCCTCATAACCAAAACAACAATTATGTCGAAATTCCCAAAAGATAAAAACGAATGATGAGTTCTTTTAAGAGTTATGATTGATTAGATTCTATTTGGAATGTAAAATAAAAAAAAAAATGTTTTTTATAAGAAAATTGGTGAATTATTTTGACGTGACAACGTCTTACAAATCATATGTCTATAGTGGTCGGGTAGGGAGGCATGCACGAAAATGTTTAGCTGCTTGAACAACTCCTCTGTCTTAATTATGTTGAATATACGGTTCGTTAGAAAGAATGGTTTTTCAGCTAAAGATTTCACCATTTAGTTTTTTCCTATCACTTCATTTTACCGCGCTGCGGTATTTTAATCTATCTAGCAAAACAAATCTGGTGTGGCTGGTCGCTCAACGCTAACTTTCTCTCACTTTTTGTAAATGAAAGTTGTGTTCTATGCATGTCCCATTAGATTATTTGGTGTTGTCATATTTAGTTTCAGGCAGAATAGTTGAATTCAAGAGGTAAAAGTACCAGGTAAATTATTTATATTTTAACTGTATGCCTATATTGTGACGTAACGAGCTTAAGCCAGGTTAACGTCCAAGTGGGAAAATCAAAATGCGACATAGACACATATATTTTAAAAATGGAAATTTATTATAGGTATTTATATAAAAATAATGATAAGTGATTTTTAATTAGTTGGCAACAAATTTAGAATTTTTTTTTCTTTTTCTTTCTTTGATAATATAAAAAAAATTATTATAAGCTTAATATAAAAAAAAATATTTATTGATAGTGTGTTAACAATAGATAATTAAAAAAAAGTAAAAAAAAATTAGTTTAGATCTCTGAAGTTCAATTACCTTAATTAAACGCGTTTAATTTTACAGTAAAAAAAATAATTGATTTGATAGAATGTTATTACATAATTAAGAAAAAAAAAGTATTTGAGTCCATTTATAAGCCTGGTCGTCCACTGGACGCGACAACGCGCTACCGCTACAAGCGCTACAACACGCTACAGATCCCAATGTGTGTGAATCAATTGAAGCTCGTCCACTGCAAGCGCGCGACAACACGCTACAACGCGCTTCGAGCGACAAGGCGCTACAGATCCCAAAAAATGGGATCTGTAGCGCGTTGTAGCGTCTAACCCTTTGTTTTTCTAACCTAAAATACTCTCACCGGCAAAAAAAACCGCAACACTTTGTTTTTTCTTAATAAAATTGATGGAATTGAATAAAACAAAGACCAAAATGTCGATATTTAATTTGTGGGACAAAATAAGATTAAATAGACCTCAAAGAGCCGTAGTTACTTCATCAATCACTGTTTGTTCGGTGAGTGTGTGTTTAAATGAATTTTCATAAATTTTTTAAATTTTTTATTAACTGTTTCAAGAATCGACTGCTTTGCAAATATCAGTTTCGATTTTTCATCACCGTCAGGACCTTTAAAGATAAACATAGAGTATGTGTAATTTATTTTATATTCAACACTTACTTATTCTTTTATAGTCGACATTACAATTTTTTGTGATATACTGTATATATATATTAAATTGATAAAATTATACATTTTTGTTTTTTTTCACATTGAGTGATTTGGTGAAGTAACTGCGGCTCTTCGAGGTCTATTTAAAATAACCTTCATCCCAGAATATAAAGAATTTTAAAATAAGATTATTTGAAAATTTAGCGAAAATAAATATAAATTAGGACATTTTTATCTTGGTTTTATATTTCAATTTAATTATTTATTAAAATTATATGGATTTGTTTTATTTATTGGTTAGAAATTTATATGATATTTTATGTCAAATGTAGCGCGAAGTAGCGTGCAGTGGACGACCCTTGTAGCGTGTTGTCGCGTCTCTTGTTGTCGCGCTTGTAGCGGTAGCGTCCAGTGGACGACCAGCCT
>JAKCPI010027865.1:0-142232 GCA_023213315.1 Euborellia annulipes | reverse complement strand
CAGTCACACACCCAAAAGAGCATGGGTGCTGTGATAAAGAGAGTCACACTCCAGAAAGTATAACTACCCCCCTCTGATTAATCCTAGAGTAGATCTAAGTTTCGGCACACCTCAAAAAGATTGGCATTAGAGATGAAGATGGTTGTGTTTGTAATGCTCTATATCACCTTCTATTTGCATGCCCTTATTTGAACAGAAAGAAAACTCCTAAGATCAATAATTATTTCGTAAGATTTATTTATTTGGATATTAGTCATTTGACACTCTATATATAAAATCTGAGCTATATAGAGATTATTAAAACCTAAATGGTTTGGATCGATAAAGCGATTACAGACAGAAAGAGAGAGAATCAGAACGTGTTTCAGAGACCAAACCTTTCATCTATTTAAATCTTAAAATCAATATCAAAATTAGATTCCCTTCTCATTGACAGATATTCATATATACAGCAAGTGTTGCAGTAGTATTGATTTTATCTATAATCATAAAATAACTCGTTTAATAACAACTAGCTGTGCCGCCCTCCTTCGACGACCTCTGCGTCGCTTTTACGCTCCCTAGACACCCTTTGGATTAAATCATATGCCGCAATTTTTACAAAATATCTTCTTTAAATAGACTCTGTATGCTGGTTCCCGGAGATGTTTCGGTTCTTTTAATTTAAAAGCCATTCTCAGTTCTTAGATTAGGTGATAGGATGGCTCTTAAATTAAAAGAACCGAAACGTCTCCGGGTTTAGAACCAGCATAGAGAGTCTTTTTTTATTGCCCATAATTATCCATTTATACATCACAGTCCACTACTTTGGAATAAATATCTTCTTTAATTTATAGCCTATCAAAAAAATCTGGCGTGACTGGTCGCACTTTCTCTTCCCTTCGATAATTGTACGTTGTACGGTATTCTATTCTTGTCACACTTTTTGTAGGGGCTTGAAACAATTTTGACACTAAAATGGGAATATATATTTTAAAGGCGATCTATTCTCTTATGAATTTTAATCAAAATTGTTAAGTTATTAGCCGATTCAGAAGCTGGTTACTGTAGGCGGCAAGAGATGGCGTTAGTTCTGCCCATATGGAAACAAGCATTTTAGTCCATTTCCTTTGAAAGGTTCCAGCTAATTAATTAGAGGCAACGAATTGATTATTCTTTAATCGGAATGATCTCGAGAGAGCCTTGAGCTTAGGCAACCAAAATGTCTTAAAACTACTGTCGTAATTTCTTATAAATCAGGAGATAAAAAGGAGAGAGAAGAGTAAAGGGATCTCTGTTTTATATTAAAGAGCGTGTGCTTTATTAGCCAAAGTCATTAATTCAAAATTGAATTCTGTTCAAGTATGACTCGAGCTTTTTACTTGTAATATGCCTATATCAAGTTTCATGGAGAGACAGACAGCCTTAACTCAACTATTTTAATATATAACGAAAAATAGAATTGACTCTTCTAAAAAGCATGTAGTGACTGAGTGAGGGGCAAATTATGAAAAGAGAAAATGTGTGCATTGCTAGGCAACACCAGATAGGTGGTTTAATGTGAGCAAAAGGTCCGCTTCTATTGCAATATACTCGTAATAAATTAAATATAAAATTTCATTTCCTACGTGCTTTGTTTTCAACACAGAGACAAAGATTTTTTGCATTCGTCTCATTCTTGTGAATTCTTTATTTTTTTTTTTTTTTTTAATAAGGTATATTTTCTATTTTTGTTTTACCTATACACCACTTTCTGTTTATAATTGGTATTGTTGTAATCAGGTATATTTTCTATTGTTTTACGTTTTTTCCCTTTTAAATGGTATTTTTCTAATCAGGTGTATATTCTAGTTTTGTTTTACTGATATACCACTTTCTTATTAATTGGTATTTTTGTAATCAGGTGTACTCTCTAAGTTCGTTTTACTGACACATCATTGTTCTTTTGTTGGTGTTGTTTGTATCAGTTATACTTTCTATTCGTGGGACACTTTACTATGTTTTTTTCTATTTATATTATTTGTGAATATTTGCTCTTAATATGTATTTTATATTACTTTTTTAATTAAGTTGTATTTTAATTTTGACCATTTTGTTTCTAAATGTATTGTTTTGTTAATATTCTTGGTATAATGTAATTTTTACTTTTATATTATTATGTACACTGATCTGTATATTTTGTATTTTATTTGTTTTTATGTGTTGTATGTAAAAAAGGAATGGCCGTGTAGCCAACCCTAAATAAATTAAAAAAAAAAAAAAGATCTTTTTACTGGAAATATATTCTGGCCACTTTGCCACGTTTTAGAAACGTTTGGTAGACTTAACTCAAAAATTGCCCATTTTCCGACTTTCGTCGACGATGATTTTAGAGGTCCCCTTAGCCCCGCAACATGCTCTGTCTGTGTGTGTGTGTGTGTGTGTGTGTGTTCGATTCAAATCATAAGGAATTGAGCCAGGGCCGGAACTAGGAGACTTTTTGTCAAAATTTAATTTGCCACTCCCTCCTTAAAATTTTCTATACAAAATTCATATCATTGTACCTTTTTTTTTTAGTAAATCTTTCTTTAATTGCCGCCCCCTGATATCTGCCGCCCGGGGCACATGCACCCACTGCCCCCCCCCTAGATCCGGCCCTGAATTGAGCTACGAGGTTGAAATTTTACATAATCGTATGGAGAAGGGCCGTCTAATTCACAAGAAGGTGAAGAAAAAAGACTTTATTAGGTAACCGTTGGCTCTAGTTGAAACATTATGCTTTAATAGGAGTTCAAGTATGATACACAAGGTTTTTTTTTATTTATTTAACATTAACACTTTATACGTATTTGTCATCATCGGAAGTGAATTACTTACTGGACCAAAATTATTTCGTACGTCAACGTTTCTGGGCCTATACGTCATCCTTCCTCAGGACCTCAAAATACAACATATTAAGACAAACTTCGCTGGTGGCTCGACATAGATTGTTGTTTGACCTGAAGCCCGGAATGCAGCCATCAATCTCTGTTGTATTCAACTCACAAGTGCAGGAGGCACGAACGATTTTTGACGAGCTTCGCGAGTGTACTTTCCCCCCTTTTTCACTCTTTCTTTTGTATTGTATATTTTAAGTTTGTCTTAATATGTTGTATTTTAAGGTCCTGAGGAGGGATGACGTAGGCCTATAGTCCTTAAAACGTTTACATAGGAAATAAATAATTTTGGGCCGAATTCACCCTCCTGTTGAAATTTTATATTTAAGTTAGGCACCCCCAGGGGACCTGACACAAAGCCTTTGAACAAGATTCAGTTCTCTTTCGATTCGCTCCAAAAATTCAAAAATCAATATTTTTTAGATGCTCTTTAAAATGTATATTCTCATTTTGCCCTTGAAATTCTTTGAAGCTCTCTTGTACTTCATAGGAGGCCATGGTAACAAAATATAAATATTGCTTTCTCTTAGATCTATATATGTTAATATATATATAGAGAGAAAGTATTGGTTTCATGTCAAAAATTCGATGTCGAGATTTTGACGGATATACACGTTTTGAGGTCCCCTGAATCCAAAAAAGTGTTTTTCGCGACATGGTCTGTCTGCTCCTATGCTGTAAAAATATCATTTTGTTTGTAAATAATCCAAATAGCAGAGATCCAATTTAAATTCCTAAATTGTAAGGTTTATCGTGGCGGGGGTGGGGGGGGGGGGGGGGTTAAATGATGCGGTTTGACTTTAATTAATTTGAGTTTTCGAGCACGCCCCGTGTAATCCCACCCCTGGGAGATGAAATAAAATAAAATTAATACATACATGGATGGCTATCGATCGATCGACCACCGACTAATTGCTAATGAATAGAAAATTATCATTCATTTAATGATTATTTATTCAAAAACGTTTTGTTTTTGCTTCGGCCGCTTTCTTTTAGCTAGAAAAAATAAATGAGTTCTCGCAATTAAAAATCAAATAAATAAATAAGGGCTGCCTGCTTGCAATGACGAGAAATCAAAATGCTTTTTTTATTATCGGGAGTGAGAGACGCTTGTTACTTTCTCCTATAGAATATAAAGAGAAAGTATTGTAATCGTTAAAAAAATTCGACTTCGAGATTTTGATCTTTCTCCACGTTTTAGACCTCCCTGAGTCCATTTTGGGCATTATGTCTGTCTGTCGGGGTGTGTGTGTGTGTGTGTGAACACGATTGCTTAAAAACCAAAGCAGCTATATGGATGAAATTTGGTATATGCCCCTTACACTAAAATTGTAGATTTCTATCAACTTTTGGAGTAAATACGTCACTTGCAAGTAGTACTTTACTTAAAAAGTTTTTTCAGAAATTTCGAAATTTTCAATTTCTTTGTTATATTCTGATAAAATACTCAATTTTAAAAAGTTTTTATTCTTTGATATTTTTTCGAAAACTGAATAGTTATTTATTGAAATAATCACAGAATAAAAAGACATTTTTCGTTAATTTTGGAAAGAAAAATCAAAACAAGATCATACAGGTGTCATTAAAAAACATGTAAATATAAACAAATAAGCAATCGTGTTCACACATACACGCAGACGTAATTCCAAAAGAATATACGAGGGAAGTCATTGCCCATATTTTTTTTTTTTTTGACTGCAGAGGGCTCCATTGGGCCAAAACGTCTCCAATTAATATATTTGTGTAAATGATGGGCTTTGCATTCATTCTTGGCCGATTCCCCTCATTCTTCACATTTTTCCTTTATTTAATCACAGAATTTTTTCTTTCATAGAACAGAATAGTTTTTTTTTTTTTTTTTTTCTTCTCTCTCTCTCATTTCTAAATAGTTTTTGAGTCATGTTGTTTTAAATAATCTCTCTCTTATTCCTCATTTCCTGGATTCGTCAACATTTTGAAGGCATTTATTTATTAGGGAATTTAGCGTTTGCCAATTGATGGATCGAGTCGAAACTTTTAACTTTCTCTTTAAATCGCCGCCTCACAGAGAGAAAAAAAAATGAGTTCAGATAAGGGTTCTTTTCTTCTTCCCTCTCTCTCTTTCTTGTTCACTTTATTTATTGGCTCACTTTCTCAGATAACTTTTTAATAAAAAAAAATCTGGTGTGACTGGCGCACAGCACACAACTTTCTCTTACCTTCGGTAATCGAAAGTTGTGTACTGTGCTTGTCACACCAGATTTTTTGTGTCGACATATATTTAGTTTCCGACAGTAGGGTACAATTGAATTCAAGATGTAAAATTTATAAGTATGCGAAAATATTTATATTTTGTTACCATGGCAACCATTTCTCCTATCTTCCCTATGAAATACAAGAGTAAAGTGGTCTTCAGAAGATTTCAATGGCAAAATGAGAATATACATTTTATTGAAGATCTAAAAAATAATTGATTTTTGAATTTAAAAAAAAAACGTTGGAGCAAATTTTGAGAAAATCGAAAAAAACTGAAAAAGTACATCAGTAAAGTGCTAGTACTCTTTGGCCGATTTTGATTAAAAGCTTATTTCCACGGTCCCGGGGGGTGTTTAAGTTAAATATAAAATTTCAACCTCGTAACTCAATTCCTTCATGCTTAAAATTGAACACACACACACACACAGACACACACACACACACACACACACAGACAGACCATGTCGCGAAAACCACTTTTTTGGATTCAGGGGACCTCAAAACGTGAAGATCCATCAAAATCTCGACATCGAATTTTTGACATGAATCCAATACTTTCTCTCTATATATATATTACATATATACATAGGTAAGAGAAAGTAAAAAGAAAGTTCATTTTTTGAGTGGGGCGAGCAGCTAACGTGATTTAAGAAAGCTGATGACTTGAATAATTTGAAACAAATAACCGGGTGTTTTTATTTCTATATGTAATTTAAATCAATATCTTGTGAGGATCCTTAAAAATAAATAATTTATTTCAAATGGTATAAATAAATGTGTCTGCACCCCTCTAATATCATATTTAGAAATATTGAAAAAATAAATATAAAAAAAATTCTGGTGTGACTGGCTCATAGCACACATCTTTGGGTACCTAATTGAAAGTTGTGTTCTATGCTTGTCCAGTGGCGTAGCGAAGGGGGGGGGGCAAGGGGGGTCATCATGCCCCGGTCCGCAAAACAAAAAATTGCTGGATAATTTTTATTTTTATCATAATTGATTTCTGGAAAATAGATTTTAAATTTAGTGCCAGTGTAATATAATAATTTTGTATATCTTACATATAGTATTATATGGTTTTCGCCTGGGGGGGGGGGGCGCTAAAAAGGTATTGTGCCCCGGGCGCTAGTTAAGCTCGCTACGCCACTGTGCTTGTCCCACCAGATTTTTCGTGTCGACATATATTTAGTTATCTTTCCTATGAAGTGTACAAGAGTAAAGTGTGCTTCAAACAATTTCAAGGGTAAAATGAGAATATACATTTTAAAGAGAATCTAAAAAAATTACTCAAAATCGTTGAAGCAAATTTGAGAAAATCGAGAAAAACCGAAAAGGTACATCAGTAAAGTACTAGTACTCTTATGCCGGGTTGCAAGAAAACAGTTCTGTAAACATTTAAAAGTCTGTTAGTAAACATCGCTTTGGGCTTTAAAATTATAGGCTGTTGCTAAAGCAGCTTTAAAGGAACCGTTAACTATTCCTTTTTTTTAAGATATATAGAGAGATGCAAAACGATTGGGCCCCCGAAAATGACAGCTCTCTATGTAGTTGGCCATTTGACCGCAAGGGCGCATTGTCTAATTGTATCATTTATAATAGTACCAAAATTATAAAAGAAATAAAAATAGTAATTATATTTGTATTCTTTAAATTTTAATTGTTAATATTAGGTTACAAAACAAAAAATGTTTAAATATTTAAATATCGTAAAATAAAAATAATAAATACGTTGGTAGATCTGACTGTCAGATGTTAAATTATAAAGAAACTGGGAATATATCATAACCTCACTTTTTCTCTTCATCGAATGAATATCTATAATAATTAATAATATCGCTTAATACGTTTCAGAAACTAAAGAAAACTCAATTAAATTAATGTATTTCTATCCTACCTCTCTCGCGTGATAATATCTATCTATACTATTATATAAAAGACAATCTCTGTCTGTCTGTCTGTCTGTCTGTCTGTCTGTCTGTCTGTCTGTCTGTCTGTTTGTAACGCATAGACTCCGAAACTACTGGACCGATTTTCATGGAGTTTTTTTTAATGGGTAGGGAATTTTCCGGGGGTGGTTTTAGGCTATCATTATATCGAATTAGGGGTAGGGAACCCCCTTTTTGGGGGTTATCAATTACCCCATAGCAAAGCATTGGAAAACAGGATCTAACTCGCTTTATGAAAAATATATTTATCAAATCTTTAAAATGAAAAATAAAAACTCTTCCTCCCCCTAACAATTCGACATTTGAAAAGATTTTTCCGCTCTGCGCCCCCACCCCCCCTCCCTAAAATTTTATTTTTTTTATTTTTCATTCGATTTTAATAAAATTTAAAATGACGCTTTCTTAGGGTGTAAATAATTGAAAAATGGTATTTTAGACATCAGAAGGTTCAATCACCCCCTGACCCCCCCCTAAAATTTATTTTTCATTCGATTTTAATAAAATTTAAAATGACGCTTTCTTAGGGTGTAAATAATTGAAAAATGGTATTTTAGACATCAGAAAGTTCAATCACCCCCCTGACCCCCCCCTAAAATTTATTTTTCATTCGATTTTAATAAAATTTAAAATGACGCTTTCTTAGGGTGTAAATAATTGAAAAATGGTATTTTAGACATCAGAAAGTTCAATCACCCCCTGACCCCCCCCTAAAATTTATTTTTCATTCGATTTTAATAAAATTTAAAATGACGCTTTCTTAGGGTGTAAATAAATGAAAAATGGTATTTTAGACATCAGGAAGTTCAATCACCCCCCTGACCCCCCTAAAATTTATTTTTCATTCGATTTTAATAAAATTTAAAATGACGCTTTCTTAGGGTGTAAATAATTGAAAAATGGCATTTTAGACATCAGAAAGTTCAATCACCCCCCTGACCCCCCTGAAATTTATTTTTCATTCGATTTTAATAAAATTTAAAATGACGCTTTCTTAGGGTGTCAAGGGCGGATACAAGGGGGGTAAAGGGGGTAATTACCCCCCCGAGATTCGAAAAATTACCTTTTTTTCGCAAAAAAATTTATTTTTAATGTAAAATTTTTAAAATTTATACTTAAAAATTTGATGTGTATTTATGTTCTGGCAAACAAGTACAGAATGCGCTTTTAAATTACCGAAATTAAAAAAAAATAGTGTGCTGTGCGACGAGTCACACCAGATTACCCCCCCCGAGAAACACCTCTGGATCCGCCCTTGTAGGGTGTAAATAATTGAAAAATGGTATTTTAGACATCAGAAAGTTCAATCACCCCCCTGACCCCCCTAAAATTTATTTTTCATTCGATTTTAATAAAATTTAAAATGACGCTTTCTTAGGGTGTAAATAATTGAAAAATGGTATTTTAGACATCAGAAAGTTCAAACACCCCCCTGACCCCCCTGAAATTTATTTTTCAATCGATTTTAATAAAATTTAAAATGACGCTTTCTTAGGGTGTAAATAAATGAAAAATGGTATTTTAGACATCAGGAAGTTCAATCACCCCCCTGACCCCCCTAAAATTTATTTTTCATTCGATTTTAATAAAATTTAAAATGACGCTTTCTTAGGGTGTAAATAATTGAAAAATGGTATTTTAGACATCAGAAAGTTCAATCACCCCCCTGACCCCCCTAAAATTTATTTTTCATTCGATTTTAATAAAATTTAAAATGACGCTTTCTTAGGGTGTAAATAATTGAAAAATGGTATTTTAGACATCAGAAAGTTCAATCACCCCCTGACCCCCCCTGAAATTTATTTTTCATTCGATTTTAATAAAATTTAAAATGACGCTTTCTTAGGGTGTAAATAATTGAAAAATGGTATTTTAGACATCAGAAAGTTCAATCACCCCCCTGACCCCCCTAAAATTTATTTTTCATTCGATTTTAATAAAATTTAAAATGACGCTTCCTTAGGGTGTAAATAATTGAAAAATATATTAATCAAATATTTAAAATAAAAAATAAAAACTCTTTTTCATAATTAATTAAAATACATTTATCTGGACAACTCTTAGTCATATCCCGAGACGCCGCCCGCCAGGGCTAGCGGGGTAGGGTTGCCGAAGGCAACCCTACCGCAGCTAGTAGTCACTAAATTCTTATTTATTTCAATGAAACAAATCAGGTTAGTGGATACTTTATAGTTTTAAGGTCCGAATTTCAGCATTTAGTTTATATACAGCTTTTACGAACCAATCATCTTTAAATACGTTCTTGCAACCCAAAATTATTTAGCGGAAGGTTTAAACCAACAAAAGCGTTTAGCGAACCGTTAAATACGTTCTTGCAACCCGGCATTAGGCTGATTGTGAAGCTTCGCGTCACACCTTAATATTTTTGACAAGCGAATTTAAAAAAAATCAGAGCATTTGTCTTTTTGCAACACTCTGCTACGATGATTCGGGGGATCCATTTGATTCGTTCGTTATTTGTAATCGTATTATTTAACTTTTAATTATTTTAACGAGGAGTGACAGCAAAGCCCAATTATCAAATTAGACTTGTCAGAGGAAATATTTTTAATTCTTTTTTCATTCGTTTCTCAGTCACTTTAAATCAAATTAACGTTTGAAAAAAAATAAGTTTCCATATTTGAGCCTTCGACCTATTCGGCTTACGGAGAGAGAAACACAAATAGGCCTACACATATTTCGCAACTCGGAGGGGGAAGGAAAATCCCGCGCGGGAAATAGAATAGAGAAAGCGTTAAACAGAAGTTAAATTTTTAACTAGTGATTAGAAGTGGCTGTAGACTAGGAATTGGGTATAATGTTAGGTCTCCTATTTGCAGTCAGCTTCTCCTTTCCTCGCCTGATTATTCCCTGGGTGCGGGGCCGGCGGTTCATGGATTTTTCTACGACCAGGAAGGAATAGAACAGGCCGACCCGTCGCACGGTTGAAAATAGGAAGGAAGAGACTGACATGCAAAGAATAGAAGGACTGCCAGTCCCAGCTCGGGCAGCTCGTGGTCAGCTCGAGAAATTCTGGGAACTGACTTGCAATCGTATCTCAAACACCCGATATCTACTTTAAAGATGTTATATAATTATCAATGAAATATCAGAAAAATTTTTTGTTCTCTTTGAACACTTTACCATGGGGAACATAAACATTTGCACCCTAACAGGTTTGCAAGACGCCTACTAGTTAGGCAGCCCAATCGACTCACCACTACATATGCAGCGCCTGTGTGAATTTACCTGAGCTAGGGTTCTGAGGGTCTTTTATGATAGACCATAAACCAACCCTTTTGAACAATCTATATAGCGATATAGGGTAGCCTTTTCATATCAAATGAATTTGATCTCAAATTAATAGAATTTCAACATTTTAATTAATCTTATCTTCTTATTTGGAAAAAATTAACTTATTTCACAATTTGAACGAAACTTGTGTCCCAATTTTTAGTAAAATTTTTCCGATATCTATAGACCTTTTATACCAGGTAATAATATCTCGGGGCGTTAAAATATTCTTATTTATAGTCTTAAAAAAAAAAAAAAACTGTTATTTCGGATTTTTGTAACGAGAGGTCTTACAACATAGAATGTGGCATGTTCAGACAATAGATAAAATTAAATAAAATAAGAGAAAGTAAAAATTTGCGAATTCTTCTTTCTATCTCGCAATGCAAGAAGCCAGATCGATGAAATTTAATAAATAATTCTTGCCCTAAAATTGGAGATCTGTTTCAAATTTTGTAGTAATTACTTCAACCGGAAGTAGGCCTACTTTACCTAAGATTATAAAAGTATTTTAAAAATGTAATATTTTTAGTAAAGAAAGTGAGAAAGAAATGCACTTCTCTTTTGAGTAGCAAAGTGGCGAAAATATATTTCAATTCTTTGCTATCAATTCTGGCCTATTAATTTGTTGCCCGGCTATTTAAATGTATGGTATATGTTTATAAAACTTTCAAACTCTTCTTACCAAGAATGGAATTAGGCCACTTTCAAAATTAATAACCAGATTAAAATATTTTTAAAAGGTAATTTTTATAATCTTAGGTAAAGTACTAACTACTTCTGGTTGAAGTATTGTAATTACTCCAAAATTTGAAACAGATATACAATTTTAGGGTAAGAATTATTTACTAAATTTCACCGATCTGGCTACTTGCATTGCGAGATAGAGAGAGGAATTCGCAAATTTTTATTTAAAATGTATCTATTTTCCAAAGGGATGGTTTATGGCTTCTTCATAAAATACCCTCAGAACCCTAACTCAGGTAAATTCACACAGACACTGCATATGTAGTGGTGAGTCGATTGGGCTGCTTAACTAGTAGGCGTCTTGCAAACCTGTTAGGGTGCAAATGTTTATGTTCCCCATGGTACATTAGATAACAATCATAGTCAAAGCTGCTTTCTCTACAATACTCGACAATCGATATTCAACAATACTATAATAATATGTTGTTTTTTTTAATTTAAGGACTTTTTCGCCCACGGGGCTTGGAGTAGTTGGTAGCGTGCCTACCTTCTAAACCGAACGTCGCGGGTTCGGACCCCAGGCAGTTCGATAATTTTATTTAAGGCATTTGGATACGAAATGGCTTAAATAAGAACCCCAATATGTATAATTATCAATAACGGATATCGTATAAAAGTCTTAAATGGCCTGAGTTGCCGAAAAGATTGTGTGAGTGTGAGTGTGAATGAGAAAAAAGTCTGAGTGTTTTTTCTTTAAAAAAAAAGGACTTTTTCGGCAACGAAGGCCATTTAGACTCCGTCTTTATTTATTTAAATTGATTGGTAGCCAATTAAATTGAAATAAATTGTCGCATGAGACGGGATGCGAACCCGCGACCCTTAGTATAGAAGGCACGCCAAATTAGAGGGAGAGAGACAATCAAAACGACTTTTTTTGTCCCCATTTCCAACAATATTTTTTTATTGGACTTTTTTGATATATGGCTGTAAAGCAAAAGAAAATATGAAATATGTTTTAATTTTATTAGATCAAATGATTTTTCTTAGGAGAGAAGAATCCCTAGAAGATAGGCAAAGGAGACTCGCTTGTGTTGTCGGTTGCCCCCCCGTGAAACAATAAGGAGATTCGAGTTTCTTTTATCTCTGAGCAACGGCCAAAATAAATATAACTTACTCGTAATTTAAAAAAAAAAAAAAAAACTGGTGTGACTGGTCGCACAGCACACAACTTCCTCTTATCTTCTTCGACATATATATTTAATTGCCAATAGATTCCGACAGTGCTGTTCATTAGAATTCAAGATGTCAAATTTATCAAGGAAGGTTGCAAGATCAGAGACTGCCTGGGAGCCAAATTTTGTTTTTTTTTTTTTTAAATATTTTATTGGGCCGATGTTTCGGTCTCGATAGAGGCCATCTTCAGGGCCCAATAAGTGTCAAGGAAATATATCGCTCATTTGCTGCAAATGTGTCATAACTCGAAATTTCTATTTTTTCAGGAGATCAAAAAAACAAAATAAAATTTTAACACATTTATGTAGAAATTCGAATTAAAAATGGTAGCTATTTAAATTAATTCTTTATTATCGAGAATATCGCTGGTACACAAGGGCGGATTCAGAGGTGTTTCTCGGGGGGGGGGGTAATCTGGTGTGACTCGTCGCACAGAACACTATTTTTTTTTTAATTTCGGTAATTTAAAAGCGCATTCTGTACTTGTTTGCCAGAATATAAATACACATCAAATTTTTAAGAATTAATTTTAAAAATTTTACATTAAAAATGAGTTTTTTTTTGCGAAAAAAAGGTATTTTTCGAATCTAGGGGGGTAATTACCCCCTTTACCCCCCCCCCCCTTGTATCCGCCCTTGCTGGTACACCTTCCAGAAAACTTCTTTTTAACTGATATATTACTGTTTTGAAGTAAACAAAGAAGTTAAAATAAAATTCGATATTATGCTGAGAGTTGGAAAAGCTCAGGCATGTCACTCTGCCAGATAATAGAGCTTTTCTTACATGTCCTTACTCTACCACTTACTCAATAAGGGCGACTTTACTTTTTTGAATTGTGACGTTATTGACGCTGCGAATGAGCGATATATAATTTGCATTAGGCTGCTATGTGCAATGGTGCTCATCAGGTGAGAGATCTTTGAATTCATTCACACTAAATGGGCCTTGAAGAAAAAAGCAATCAAAGATCTCCAACGTCTTTTAATTCACCTGGCATTAATTGCCATAAAAAAAGTCATTAGCGATAAACTCTACTCTCGGGTGATTACATGTGTTCACGAATTAGTCTGTTTTATTTTGATTTAATGAGAAGAAAACAAAATTAACCAATTAGGGAATGGGCCTACTAGGTAGCCCGCGTCGCCCTCCGTGAATCAGAGACCCCAGGCACGAGAGGCGAATCTCTTTCTTCACTCTGAGCGGAACATAGCACACAAGCTATGAGAAAGTTGTGTGCTGTGCGACCATCACACCAGATTTTTAACAATTCGTTTGCAAAGAATACAAATATTCCATTTCAATATCGTCGGCGTTTCGGGAACGCATCGTTCCCATCCTCAGGATGATAAATTGTTAA
This sequence comes from Euborellia annulipes, assembly GCA_023213315.1. Taxonomy (NCBI): domain Eukaryota; kingdom Metazoa; phylum Arthropoda; class Insecta; order Dermaptera; family Anisolabididae; genus Euborellia; species Euborellia annulipes. The sequence continues at coordinate 128,589 of JAKCPI010027865.1, read as the reverse complement.
TGTTGCTTAGATTGATATTTATCGATACATACAAAAAAATATCACAAAAAGGTTTTTTTGTGTCAAATGGGCCCGAAATATCAGCACTGGCCAAGGTTGAAGCCAGTCTTTCAGTGCAGGGGGCAATGCCCCCCCCCCTGTCTTGATCTGAACATTTTTTGTCTATTAAAAACAAATATTTTTTTTTAAATGATTTTATATAAGGAAAATAGGTTAATAATAATAATCTCTCTGTATATATTTTATGCATACCCCCTGACGAGTGGTTGCCCCCTCCCCCTAACAAGATGTCTGGCTACGCCCATGTCGGTATCTATCAATCTAACAAGTAAGCAACAATTTATCATCCTGAGGATGGGAACGATGCGATCAGGAAACGTCAACGATATTTAAATGGAATATTTGTATTCTTTTCTGGCTGCCTGCATCGACCTGCTCCAGTCAAAATAAATAATTTTAAAATATTTCTTTTTATGAAGGGTTGGGGGAATCCCGGCCGGGGAATGTATATGTACCTATACGCCACTGCCCAGGGGCGCCGGAACGAATTTGAATCAGGGGGGGGGGCAAAAAAATTTTTTTAGAAAATTAAAATAATTTAATATGTTTAAATAGTATAAAACAAAAACAAATCTACTATAAAACTTTAAAAAATTTAAATAAAATCACAATTTTAATAAAATTAATATTTTAAAAAATTTGGTAGTGATTTTATCAAAAATTTTTGGAAAAAATTTGGAAAAAAATGAATTTCTTACTCTTTTAATTTTTTTTAATTTAGAAAATTTTATTTTTCAAAAGTAAAAATATATCATTTTTAAAAATAAATGAAATAAAAAAGAAATTTTGCCCCCCCCTCTGCCCCCCCCCTGTAGGATGCCAGGGGGGCAATGTGCCCTTGCCCCCCCAGTTCCGGCGCCTATGCCACTGCCCTATATTTTATATAGCCTACGTTTAGTAAAAATGGGTGGAAAGCTTGAAGGCCTTCCCCCATGGGCGTATCTAGGCTGCCCCCAAACGTGAAATAAAAATAAAAAACAAAAAAATAAATAAATAAACAAACTGAAAAATTCACGCCATCTGTGAGAAGATATCAACTAAATATTGAAAGTGATAAAAAACAAGAAGAAAATGCAGTCACGGCCATAGGCGTAGCCACGGGGGGGGGGTTTGGGGGTTCAAACCCCCCATTGGACCCAAGCCATGACTAGATATTTAAGCTCTATAATACAAAATACTTTTTCTCTCTATATATTTCATATATAGGGTAGGAGAAAGTAAAATATAATAATTTTCTCTAGCTTAAAAAAAAAAAAAAATTAAATAAAACGCAAAAAATTCGAGAAAATTCAGAATTTTTCAATAGAAAAGAATTGATTTTTGTTATGCTTTATAAAAAATTAAAGCCGCTTAAAATTGATTAAATCTCGCAAATGAAAAATAATAAAAATTATTATATAAAGAAATTTTTTATTTTTTTCTTAAAGAGATCTTAGATGGGACTCTGGAGAAACAGATCGAGAGACCCTACGGTATTTTAGGCCCATATACATAAAATTAAGAGAGTTGCATTTTTTATTGCCTGATACGAGTTGATTGAAAAATTGCGGCACTTAATTAAGAAAGGGCGGGCCCGAGCCACCTCGAGGGGGTCCAGGGGTGGGGTAAGTCCAATTTCATTAGAGGCCCTATACTGCCCCATTAGTCGGGGAGGGGGGGGAGAAATAATCCTAAACCCCCCCCATCAAAAATTTCTGGCTACGCCTATGGTCACGGCTAACGTTTCCATCCTAGGGTTTGAAAAGTTAGCCGTGAAGAATGTTTGCGTAACGTATTTTAGCTGCCCCCCCCGCAACCTTTTTTCGCCCCGGGCGTATATAATGGGGACGCAGACTATCATTGTAAAACTTCTCATCTACTTACTCATAGTATACAAAATATATACATATGTTAGTTGTATGTAAAATGGACCAAAAGTATTTAATAAAGGTGAAATGTTGAAATTGAAATTAATAATGGCAGCCCTAATGGTAAATAATCAATTAATTGTGAATTGTTCTGTATTGATAGCTCTGTGGATGGCTCTAAACATGACCGAAACGCCAGCACTGAGGGAATAATAAAAGAAAATAAATAAACTAAAGTTGAGACATTTAATAAAGTAATAAAATTTATAGAAAAGTTGTTCCCCCCCCCCTTCCGTTTTGAGTTGGGTACGCCCATGCCTCCACCGTCACATTAGTTAAATTACACTAAATTTCATTTATTTAACAAAAAATGCTCACGTGTTGTCATCGAACGCTCTTGAGTCACTTTCAAACTAAACTTTTTGTGCGTTATAGAAGAGTAAAATGAAATTGTTAACGCTCTTATTTTATTTTGAACCACAACATTCTTTATATTTATTTTTTTTATTTATAAAAAAAAAAAAAAGAGTATAGCCGGAAGGAAGTGATTCTTCCTGTGATAGTAGAGCGAGAGGCGATGTTATAGAAAAGTCAAAAGAGGCGCCTCAACTGGCATCGTCTCTGACGTCAATGGCAATTGACGTCAGCAAAGAGGGGCGTGTGTAAAGAGAGGGGCGGGAGGGGAGGGAGAGACCAACGCTTTGGTTTTGGCTCGGGGCCAGAGAGTAGTGGCGAGTGAGGCGACTGCTCAGTGCTGACTGCTGACGGGTTCACGAGACGCACGCAGTCTCGTCTCTTAAGACCCTCCAAGCGATGACCAAATACCCTTTAATCTATTCTTCCAGGCTCTAGTCATTTTACCCTGATAATGATCTGCTAATTGTGTGCCAAGTGTTTATGTGTATGTGTCTCTCTCATCGGCTTCACTTTTAACTAACTACCTCCCTCCCTCTGACGACGACGATCATGTCTACATCGACCACCACCACCACCACTGTGCTCTTCGTCACAGCCAATGTTGGATCCATCTTCGAGGATGTAAGCACATATTTGTTTACATGTTTCAAGCATTTGCATCGATCGATCGATAGCATTTCTCTTCCGTTACCGCTGGCTCGGTCATTCATTCTTTTTCTCTTCGATACCGCTATATTCCCTCGTCTCCCTTAATTGAAAGGGGGTCCGCCCCCCTCCCCCCCCCCCCCTTCAGCCCCTTGAGACGATTTTCTTGAAGCCATAAAAATAAAGTCACATACAGCAAGCAAAGTGCTTCTCTATTTGTCAACAAATGTCAACAGACTCGTATATACATGTGACTTTGACTCTCTTTGATTAAATAAGACTTTATAACTCTAATATTTGTTATTCGATACCGGTAGTAGATTAATAATAATCAAGACGAGTTTTTAGTTTTTATTCTAACATTTCGACCTGAAATTAAAGAAAATGTTTTTTTTGAAAATCAAAGAATATTATATTCTATTTGGCAAAGAGAATTAAAATTGAAAAATCAAAGAATATATTGATCTATTTATTTCCCTATACATTTTGATTCTTTGATTTTCAAATATATTTTTCAATTGGGTTGACTACCAATCCAACTGAAATAAATAAAGACGGGATCTAAATAGCCTTTAATGCCGAAAAAGACCTTAATTAAAAAAAAAAATACTCTATTTGACAAAGAGAATTAAAATTGAAAATCAAAGAATATATTAGCTGTTATTTCCCTTTACATCTTTCTAATTTTATCTCCTTATATTTAATTTTGGTGATTAATAAATAATTTAATTTCACTTGTATTGACATTTCAAAATTAAAAGCATCATTTTGTTAAAAAAAAAAAGAAATCAGATACTACTTAATTCAACATTACGTTTGTTTTTATATAATATTTAATTTAATTTTATATAAAATTTAATTTAAATTTATTTAATTTTATTTGTTTTTCAGCCATCGGTGATGCTTAAAATTTGGTCTGAAGAATTTTTAGCAGTAAGTATTTTTTTTTTTTATTCATTATCTTAGAGAAGCCCAAATAAAGTCGACGTTTTGATCTTCAAGATTTTTGAATTTGGAAGGGCAATAAAAAATAGGGAAGAGACTTGATAATTCATAGCCATCGAAACGTCGATTCAATCTTTCTTAATTATTATTTAAATTCCTCTCTTATTGCAGACAGTTTCGAGACTCAATCCTAAAATGGTTGCTTTGCATTGTCAAGAGGTTGGCGGTAAAAATTATGAACGGAGTATGAAGCACGTGTCCGATTTTGTCAAGTAAATAACAAATTTATTTATAATATCCTAAAGCCTCTGCCAAATGAAAACATTTCTCTTATAGTAATCGCAATTCATTCATCTTACTATTAAAAAAAAAAACTAGTCAGTATGTTCTTTCTTTCTTGACATTCCACTCTCAATTGATTTTTGACTTTATACCTGCATTCATACATTCACGGGTGATGCTTAAAATTTGTATTCATATACAGTATTATAAATAAATAGAAATTAGAACAAAGATCTTTTTTTTTTATTATGACCCTTTTCGGCTACTGAGGCCATTTAGGGTATGACTTTATTAAATATATTTTTAAATTACATTTTACCGATCGTTACCCGGGGACGTTCCACACCCTGATTGCTCGGGGTCACCAATCCCGAGCTTGACATCACTTAACCGCATCGAATGTTGTCAGAGAAGATGATAATTTAATAGTAAATAAGAGACAACAATGAAATTCAAACAGACACAATTCAAGAGATGTAGAATATATATATATATATATGCATATATAAACAAGAAAAGTAAACAATCAATGATTTTAAAGATATTGGAAAAAGCAATTGAGACTTTTCTCTCTCTTCCCCTGAAGGAGAAATTCTCAACTCCAAAAAAATAAATCTTTTTTTTGAATTTGCAATTCAAATAGAAATTAATATTTATTTTTACTTTTCCTCCCAATTTAATTATTTACCAATTTATTTAAATAAACCTCTTTTGGTTAGAATGTGCAATTGATAGACATGTTGTATATGTTTCCAACTTTTATATATACAGTATATATAAAAAAATTTTTTTAAGTCAAACTAACTTTAAGATTGAAAAGTTTACAGAAATTATATCATGCTATTTCATTTTCTTTTTTCTTTTTTTTTTTGTGTATATATTTTCACCTAGAGCCCCATTATGAGCAAAAAAGAGTTCAATTTTAATACGTGAGTGGACCAATTATTAAGTTTTACACTTCACCTAGCAAAAGTTTGCATTTGATTTAAAGCCCCGAACGATCCTGCTTAATGTCAAACAGTGGAATCCTTTTAAAAGAAAAAAAAAATTATAAAAGCTCCCTCCAGCCCACGTGCAAATCCTGTTGAGTCTTTTTTTCCCATCATGCCACTCACTCTCTTGATTTACTCTGTTTTTGTTTTTGTTTTTTTTTTTAATTATGTAAAGTCCAATAAATTATAACTTGTTTGCGACACAAACAAATGTTTACCAAAATTCATTTACAATATAACAAGAGGGAGCCCGGAAGAGCGATTGGGATTGTTTATGATCCTATTATAAATGTCCTGGGACAAACAATTTATAAAATCCATAAAAAATTTGTCCTTTGAAATGAAATCAAATTTTCTCGGGTTGATTGTGAAATTTACTCGACGTTTTGGAGTCAAATTAAAGAGTCTTTGATTAGGTGGTGGGTCGCTGTCTTGCGGATTTCCAGGTCTCTTAGATCGAAAACAGTGTTTCCCAACCTTTTGAAGTCCAAGGGACCCCAAAGGTGCGTTGGGAATAACATTTTTCCCATTCACACTCACAAACACACAGTCTTTTCGGCAACTTAGGCCATTTAGGACTTTACGATACCCGTTATTTGTAAATATACCTATTTTGGGGGTCCAGGCATTCTTATTTAAGCCATTTGGTATCCAAATAGCTTAAATAAAATGATCGGACTGCCTGGGGTCCGAACCCTCGACCCTTGGTTTACAAGGCAGGCGCACCGCTACTTCATCAGACTTAAAAAATATATTTATTTTTATATTAAAGAGAGGCAGCCAAAGCAAAATAATGAAAAAAAAAAATTTATCTTGCTTTATTGAACAACACTGACGACGTTTCGGCTGACTTTTTCGGCCTTCTTCAGGACATGTGTTTTGTTTACCTTGAGATTAGAGGGGCTTTTTGGGTAGCCATGGGAATACTGTATAGTCTATATTATTTTAAAATATATATTTTAAATGACCTCAGCAGTCAAAGAGGGAAAAAATAAAAATATATATATATATATATATATATGACTGTATATATTTTTTTTTTTAGTGGGACTACGTGAATCTTCAAAAGAGTTCGCCCCTCCCCTTTTTATCCAGCCCAGGTTCCCGGTGGGCCGCGGCACCCGAGGGTGCCGCGAAATATTTTGTTAAAAAAAAAATAAATAAATAAAGAGGCGGAAAAAATAAAGTAAAAACTTTTGGCAAATTCCTGGCAGGACGGCAAAAATTTCTCTTCCTTAAAAAAAAAAAGGTAAAATGATTTTCACGGGAGGGAAAAAAAGTTTTCCGGAGGGCGGAAAAAATTTCGTTTTGCTAGGTGGAAAAAAAAAAGGAAGGAAGGGTGCCCTTAGTGTGTAATGTTATTTCCAACGCACCTTTGGGGTACCGTGGGCTTCAAAAGGTTGGGAAACACTGATCTAGCCTAATAAAAGCTATAGACGTACGTTTTAGACCTATTTTCCCATAAAAATATTTAATTTTATTATTATAAAGAAAGAAATTATATACTGATTGATCCTCCTTGGTTACATAATTAAAATTCAGGAGAAACGTTTTTCTTTTGCATAGAGGTATTTTTTATAATAATAGACGCGATGATGATGATGATGATTATTATTATTATCATTTATTTATTTTTCTAAGCCTTTGATGATAATGATTCAATCGATATTGTTTCGTGTTATTATTATTTTTCTTTTTTCTTTTTTTTTTTGTGAATAGAAACTCATAAAAGAAAGAAGTGGGTGATTCATACACTTAATCTGATTTGAAACAAAAATTCAACACTTTGTAAATCATCATCATTTGAAAAAACAAACTATAAGAAGAAAATTATTTAATATTTCAAAATGTGATTGGTAAAAACACTTTGTTTAGAATACAAGCGTTAAAAATATACTTGTTAGCTAGCCTATAGCTTAAAAATAATTTTTTATAAATAGTTTTTAATTATTTCAAAAAAAAGGGGGAGGGAGGGAGGGAGATCAATCAAAGAGAAATGCCATCTGATTGCTTTCTTCTCTTTTGAAGGGCCACATGCAGTTTGAATTAGAGCTCAGGCGCTAAATGCCTTTTATATTTGCACTCATTAATGCATCATCCCAATGAGCGAATCAATTATCTCTCTCTCTCTCTCTCTCTCTCTTCTTGCTCTTTTATTCATAGAAATTGAAATTAACAATTTTTTTTATTTTCAGACTTTTAATGGAAAGCGAAGAATTGAGACTTTTTGACAAGGTCCGAATATTTTTGGACGAAGATTTCTCTTCAGCGGAAAATTTCACAGTTAGTATATTTTTTTTGAAATTTAATTTCACATTTACTTCTTTTTGTTAGGAGGAAGGCAGGCCTGTATTTCTAAATAGGCTAAAAAGCTGCAACCTAGAGCGGCAACAAATTCAGGGACGTTAATAATATTTCCCGATCGAATTTAAAAATAAGAAAAAAAATTAAAACTCCAATGAACTCTATAATCTTTTTGTTGAATAAAACAAATGTATTAAGGTGCGCGTCTCGAAAAACCGTTAAAGCACGATTGACTCGAGGCGGCACGAGATGGCGTTAGTGTTCCCCCATTGGAATACACGTAACTTGTTCCATTTCATTCTAGACTTTCCAGCTAATTAATTAAAGGCAAAAGATTAATTATTTTTTAACACAATGATTACTAATTTAATTATCTACAACTTATAGAGCTCCTTTTTTTTAAATATCTTTTATTTAATGCGATTAATCTAAAAAAAAAAAAATTTCGAAAATCAAAAAAAGGGCTTCTATTATTTGTAGATATTTTAAATAGCTTTAATTTTAAAAAAAATTGAGGTCGATAGCTTCAAAATTGTGGCAGCAAAGTCCCAAAATTAGCACCCCGAGACGCGCACCTTAAGCAAATATGAGCTATAGACCTATAGGTGGCATACTCTTAAATCCGGCCCTGGAGGAAGGAGAGGGGGAGATTTTAATTTACGGGCAGATTTGGAAACACATTTAGGTCCGGGAAATATCGGTGTTGTAGGCCCACAATATTAAATTTAAGGAAAAAAAGTACATTAGTAATTTAAAACCTATATATAATATATTTGAGGGCCAGCCAGGATATTTCCGGTATCCCGGTGGGCCAGTCCAGCACTGGTCTTATTGTTAGATTAGAAACCAGCAGGTGATGGATTACCAAGAGCGAATGCAGGGGGGGGGGGGATAAAACGGTAATCCCCCCCCCCCCCCCCCCGAGACTTGAAAAAAATATTTTTCTTCAAAATTTGATTTGTATTTATATGAGTCGTCCTGCCGGGGTGTGTGTTCAAATCTATTTGGACCCGAAAGTAAGAGAAAGTTGTTAGATGTGTCCACAGTCACACCAGGCAAAAAATTGCCCCACTTTCTCTCTATCTATTAAGATATATAGGTAATAAAAAGTAAAAATCTCAAATAAAATATTTTTCTCATTAATTAATGATGACAGAAGCTCGGCTCGGCTCGGCCTTCCTTCAAACACCTTGCAATTCACTTACATAATAATAAGTCAAATTGTAATGTTTATAAGAGATGTTAATTTGTGATTATAATAAACTCGACAACGGTGTTGTTTGCGCTTGAAATGCATAACGTGTTTTGAGTTTCCCAGAAAAGGCAAATCCTATTTTAGAGAGGGTGAACGGCCACCGGGTGGCATTAGGGGAGAGCAAGCATATCGTTCTCGTCCGCATTTCATAGACTCCACATTTGCTAGGTATTTATAAAATACATAAAATTATTATTAGATAATAAATATAATTAATTTAGGAAGTATAAATAATACACTAGGTTATTTGTTTCAATTTATTTTATTGACTTAATACGTATTTCGACACGATCAGGTTTATTCTCTAAAAACAGACGTTAAAATTTAAAATAAACAAATGGGTGTTAAAAAGTAATTTAGAAACAATCAGCGTTAAAAAAATGCTATTCTTGTTTACATGTTTTTAACAGCGACGTTAACATGTTGCTTTTATTTCAAAGCTATCAAAATCAGAACCTTACTTTTTAAGTTAACGACGCCATGCTTATTTTAAACACGACGTTAAAATAAAATTAAAAGGCACTCCCTAGACATGGCATTAATTTTTAACACTAAATGTTAACGCTTTGGCTTTAAATTTCTGTTTACAGAATAGCTATTTGAGGCAAGGAGGTGATTTTGAATAGCATTTTTTTTAACGCTGTTTGTTTTTACATTACTTTTTAACACCCATTTTAAATTTTAACGTCTGTTTTTAGACAATAGACCTGTCGATGTGTGTCAACTTCAGAAGTTTGCAAATGACTGGCAATTTTCTTTTTATCTGGGAATTGATGTTAACTTCTTAAATTCGCTCTCGCCCCGCGACATCAATTCCCACATAAAAAGAAAATTGTCGAGTCATTTGCAAACTTCTGAAGATGACACACATTCAGGTCTAATCCCTAAGCTTAAAACGTTAACTTTTAACATCTGTAAACAACATTAATTCATTTTAACACTTCCTATTCTGTAAACAAAAACTTGAAAATCAAAGCGTTAACATTTAGTAAATAGTATTAAAAATTAATGTCATGTCTAGGGGGTGCCTTTAATATTTTAACGCAGTATTTAATACATAAAAATGGCTTCCTTAACCTAAAAAATAAGGTTATGATTTTTACAGCTTTTAAATAAAAGTAACATGTTAACGTCGCTGTTAAAACTTTGTTTTAACGCTGTTGTTTTTACATTACTTTTTAACACCCATTTGATGATGTTAAATTTTTAAGTTTGCTTTTAGAGAATAGACCTGATAGTGTCGAAATAAGTATTATATCAATAAAATAAGTTGAAACAAATAACCTAGTGTATTATTTATATTTCCTATATGAATATGTTTCAACTAGTGCCAACGGTCGCCAGTAGTAAGCCAGATAAGAAACGAGTTTTCTGATTAACTAAAGACAAAAATTGACCGGAGGTGGGCCCGAGCCACCTGGAGGGGGATAATTCACTCTAGTTAATTTTAACCTGAACATAGTTAATGTTTATCATCTCAAGCCATCTTTTTTTTTTTTTTTTTAACTCCATCTTGATATTTTCATAAAAACTTGACTAATAAATCATAATTATTTATTGATCCCTTTTTTATAATGATATAAAACATTACCCCTGGGCGGCAGAAGAACTTGATTTGAAAAAAAAATAAATTTTGCTTACTTCTTTTTTACTTTTTATAAGAGAAGTAATTTTTTGGTTTGCCATTAATAAATTTGGTCAGCATACAAAGATTTTGCCAGCAAACAATCTTAAAAATGGTCAGCAATTTAAGCAATATGCTGTGGGTCTGCCTAATAAACAGTCGCACTGCAAAATAATTACTTGGTCAGCAACTAAAGCAATTTAAGAAAATCCGGCTGGGGATTTCCTTTATGGTTTAAAACAACTTGCAGAGGTACCGACTTTGCCGGGTTCGGTCCGATTAAGGTCGGTTCTCTTTTAGAAAAAAATCCAAAATAACTAGGAAATTTTCTCGGCTTCGATTTTGGACCGTGCTAACCGAACAGAGGGATCTTTCTCGGCGGCCGACAAAAAAGAGGCTGCACAAAGATACATTTAGCTTGCCAAAATCTTGTACTAAACATGCCCCACTACTGGACCACAGTACCGCACTCGCTTATTTAAATAGATCGTTGAATTTCAGTCTACAAGAGAAATGCAGCTCTAACCAAACGTTCAGATTTCTCCGGATCTAGATCAGTGTTTCCCAACCTTTTCAAGTCCACGGCACCCCAAAGGTGCGTTGGAATGTAAAACGAAATTTTTTCCGTCTCGCGGAAAATTTTTATGCCTTCAGTGAAAATCATTTGACCTTTTTTTAGCAATATTTTATTTTTTTCCGCCTCTTTATTTTTTTGGGTTCCGGAGCACATCGGTTGGGAATCACTGATCTAGATGTAGAAATCGACAAATCCGTGATGCGGCATCTACATTTTTCGCTTATTTAAATTAATGACTACTCGGTTATATGTATTCCAAATAACAGAAATACATTTTAATCCTAGCTCCCATCCCCTGACCATGTCCTCACTCTGTTTGTTACAATGGGCACTGGCGCTCCCAGGGAAGCTCCGGATAATTAACTCTTTCTTCCTTGAATGCGACATCGCTTCAACGCCCCCCCCCCCCCCCCGGGGACCGCTAGTGTAAAACACTTGAAATAATTATTTATTTAAATAAATAAATTTCCAAAATTGTGACCTCAAATGGGAAAATTTCGAATTTAAATTAAAGTTAAAAACTTAATTGATTGTTTTACGAGACCTTCAATTCATTTTTCCTTGAATTACTTCCACTATTTTACATATGTACATGCTATTATTAAATGTTTTCTTTTTTTTTTTTTTTTTTTTTGTTTCAGGCTTTGGGAAGCTTTTATTTTATTCACGAATCTATTTCGGATATTCTCCTCTGGGACTTTAAAGGTAAACAAAAAAATATTATAACTAAATGCTTATGACTTGAAAACTTTGATGATTCGGGGAAGGAGGGGGGGGGGAGAGCGTGACGTAACAGTTGAGAGTCATTCACTCTGAAACATTTTATTCTTGCCTGGCTACCGGAGATAGGAAATTAATTGTTTATATTAAGAATTCAAATTTTTTTATTTAATACGTTGAAATGCAGGTAAGATGTATGATGCACTCACTCAGCTTGTTATCGAAATCCTCGCCATGAGGATTGAAATTCCTTTTTTACTTTCTCTTACCTCTATATATGTTAATATATACAGAGAGAAAGTATTGGATTCATGTCAAAAATTCGATGATTTTGATGGATATACACGTTTTGAGGTCCTCTGAATCCAAAAAAGTGGTTTTCGCGACATGGTCTGTCTGTGTGTCTGTCTGTGAACAAAATATCTCAAGAACGGAGAGAGCTAGAAGGTTGAAATTTTATATTTAAGTTAGACACCCCCAAGGGGCGTGACACGAAGGTTTTGAACAAAATCGACCAAAGAGTACTAGTACTTTACTAATGCACTTTTTCAGTTTTTTTTTTTTTCGATTTTCTTAAAATTCGCTCCAACGATTTTTTTTTTTTAATTCATAAATCAACTATTTTTTAGATGCTCTTTAAAATGTATATTCTCATTTTGCCATTGAAATCTTCTGAAGACCACTTTACTCTTGTACTCCATAGAAAAGATAGGAGAAATGGTTGCCATGGTAACAAAATATAAATATTTTTCCATTCTTATAAATTTTACATCTTGAAAATCGAATGTACCGTACTGTCGGAAACTAAATACATGTCGACACAAAAAATCTGGTGGGACAAGCACAGTACACAACTTTCGATCACTGAAGGTAAGAGAAAGTTGTGTGCTGTGCCACCAGTCACACCAGATTTTTTTTTCCTGTCGTTTCACTCTCCCTGTAACTAGGAGTTGATCGTTTTATCAATAAATATTTATTTATTACTTTCTCTTACTTATAATTTTTAATAATATAGAGAAATAAGGTATTTCTATCTTGTCAAAAATACAATTCCAAGAATTTGATGACGTTTATATATACGAGGTGTCTCAAAAAAATTTCTTCACACTTCAAATATTATTGTATTTATGAACATAGAGTGAAATGGAATCGCTTCCAATACAGAAGACAAATGTAATTGAAGAATCATGTTTGCTCATGTTCAAATTGATGACCATTATTGCCCAGACCGCACCAAGGGATTCGCAAACGTCCCGAAACAGGTCACTAGGAGTTGAGGGGATATCATCTCAAAGTCAAAGTTTATTGCACCAAACCAAGAACAATTGATGCAATGAAATTGAAAATTGAAAGACATGTCGGGACGTTTGCGAATCCTTTGGTGCGGTCTGGACAATAATAGACATCAATTTGAACATGTGCGAACATGATTCTTCAATTACATTTGTCTTCTGTATTCGAAGCGATTCAATTTCATTCTATGTTCATAAATACAATAATATTTGAAGTGTGAGTAAATTTTTTTGAGACACCTTGTATATATATTTTAGATTTTAACAAGGGCAGGTTCAGCCAAATAAAAAGCCTTTATGTGCTTCTCGACTATGGAGACGTTTCGAGAAATCGCCTGCTGAGAATGCTGGGTAGCGAAATTCAATTTTTGAGTTAAGCCTAGAAACGTGGTCAAAACGTTTTCTCTTTTAGGTGGCAAAGTGGCGAATTTTCTTGCTATTGATTCTGGCCTATTCATTTATTTAAATGTAGATGTTTATACAACTTTCAAACGCCTTTTCTCAAATTGTTCAATTTCGGACTTTCCCCACTCGGCATTTTCAGCAGGCGATATATTTAATGTCTCTTCATCAGTCCGGAGTCGAGAAACATATAAAGGTTTATTAAAATCTATTCTATATATATAATATATTCACATCCACCAAATCCTATTTATATTATAACTAGCCGCGCCGCCTGCCTTCGGCGAGCTTCACGCCTGGCCAGGGGGGGGGGGGGGGGCGAAGCCCTGCGGCGGACCCGAGCCTTTTCTTAATTATGAGAAGCCTTGAACAGGTTTCGTGTCATGACAGGAGGGCTTCTCCTCCGCGGACCCTCCTCCAGCTGGCTTGGGCCCGCCTGCGGCGAACCCGAGCCTTTTCTTAATTTTTTTTTTATAAAAAAAAACATTCACACTTTTTTTCCATTCGCACTCACATTCACACAGTCTTTTCGGCAACTTAGGCCATATAAGACTTTTTTTAAGAATATATATCTATTGGGGGTTCAGGCATTTCTATTTAAACCATCTGGTATCCAAATGGCTTGAATAAAACGGCCTGGGGTCCGAACCCGCGACGTTTGGTATAGGAGGTAGGCACGCTACCTACTATGTCAAGCCCGGGGGCGAAAAGAAAATTATTTCTACGTATTCCAATCCAGTGCCTGTTTAGGGATTTGTTTACATTCACAGAATACATCAATGCAAAGAATACATAAATATTTCTCTATACAATTCCTATGGGAGAAATCGTAACTTTAGGAAGCGTGCAAAATTAGGTTTCAAAATTCCAACGGGAATTTGGTCAAACAGAGCGTGACAGACAGACGGACACTCCACTCCACAATCTCTATATATATAGAAGAAGATAATATACCGACGGGGCTACCCTTCCGGGAATCCGGAGTTCTTGGCATTGCTTCACTGCTACAATAGTGACTGAGCGACTCTACTCTGTTTCCCGATTTTGTATTAAATTTACGTAGGAGACAATATTTTATATTTTCTTTTTCGAAATACACAATACAAAACATTTATTAAAATGATGAGCGGCAGATGGCAAAAATTCGCCAAACCTACTACAGTGTTTTTTTTTTTTTTTTCATGGCCATAACGTAAACATAAATCACATTATATAAATTCTCCTCTACGAATGAAATATTCAAATTTGTCTAGGAATAATTTCAACTCTGAATGTAATTGGTATAATTAATTAAGTATTAAATAATGATCTCAATTGAATCTGTCTGTTATCTAATTATTTTATTTTATTTGTTTGTAGAAATGGAATACTATGCAGTGGACGGGAAAGTAATCCATTCCGGAAATATAGAGGATATAACGACAAAGGAAAAATCCAAATTCCCGCAAAATTTCTTCCCCGAAGTAAGTATTCGCTCTGTTTATTTGCTGGTTGCAATTGATTGTAGTGATGATTTTGATGATCTCTGCCTCAAAGGCGACATTGATTTGTTAATTGTCTTCGTTGCCTGCCTCAGTGCAAATGGTCTCGGAAAGGATATTTACGAACTCGTTGGAGTCTCAATGGAACTGTCTTTGACCTCATCAACATTCACCTCTTTCACGATGCTAGCAACTTCATTGCCATGGAAGCGGTAAATATTTTATTATTTGTTTTAATCAATCATTAAATTAATTAAAAAAATTTTATTTTTCCAGTATCCATCGATCTATTGTCAAAATCGTCGTCAAGCTCTCGATCATATATTAAATGTGTAAGGCTAAATTATAATATTTCTTCTTTCTTTAATTTACGTCAAATCCTTTAATCCGACCTCGACTTTAATAATTCAATTAAATAAATGATCTTTATATGTATTCGTAATCAATTAAATGTTTTTTTTTTTTATTTAGACGAAGAGCCAGCCATTTGTATTTAATACATAACATTGCCCCCCCCTACCCCCCTCTTCTTTGTTATCTGTCCTTTATTTGTACAAAAATGAATTTTGTAAGTTTAATTTTGCTTTCCTAAGGGCTGGTGCTTCATTTCTAATTAACTAGCTATCTCTTGGATAAGCTGACTAGAGAAAAAGATTCTTATTAATATTGAAATCCAGTGCCTGCTTGAGGATTTTTTTTTTTTTTTTTTTTTTTTTCTCATTCACACTCACAATCACACACACATTCACACAGTCTTTTCGGCAACTTAGGCCATTTAAGACTTTAGACGATAACCGTTATTTATTATTATACATATATGGGGTCCAGGCATTCTTATATAAGCCATTTGGTATCCAAATGCCTTATATAAAATCATCGGACTGCCTGGGGTCCGAACCCGCGACGTTTGGTATACGAGGTTAGCACGCTAACCTCTACGCCATGCCCCGAGGGCTGCTTGAGGATTTGTTTAAATTCACAGGATACATCAATGCAAAGAATAGATAAATATTTCTCTATACATTTCCAATGGGAGAAATCGTAACATTAGGAATTAATAAGTCAAAAAGTTAGAGGAATTTCGGGATGAAAATAATTTTTCTGTAATCCCTAGAAGGTTTCGAAATTACGGGAAGTTGGTCAAACAGAGCGTGACAGACAGACGGACATTAGCGAATTATATAAATAGTTGATGCCTTTATTAAGTTAATAATTTGACAAAACTTGCCTTATACCTCAGATATGTGAAAAAACTCATTTTTATTAAACTTAAAGGTTAAGGGGGTTCAGGAGCGACGTATAAACGTACTTAAAAAAAACTAGACTATTATAAGGAATTTTTCAATGCGGTTTTTTTTTTAATGAATTAAATTCATAAAAGATTATTGGGACATCGAGCTATAATTTGTTTAATGACTTATTAAAAAATTATCGTAATTAATTTTTTTGTTATCAAGCAAATACAAAAAAACAATCTGTCCCAATAATCTTTAATTTTTTTTAAATTTAAAAATGAATTTATTGTTATTATTAATCACATATTAATTAAGACATTTTTAAAATAAGATTGGTAGATATATTTAAAATTTATCTGTCAAATAGTTCATCACTCTTGCAAAAGATGGCAGGCTAGTCTAACAGCCGATATAGAATTAGCCTATATATGGCCTATATTTATAAATTTTTATGCTTTTATAAAAGATACATAATATATAATAACATTTATAAAGTATTTATTATTAAAAGATCAATGGAAATCAACTAAATCCATTAAATGATTAGCTACCATGCTGACATCTCTTGGCAAATTTTCGTAATAGGTGTTGTTTTTTGGCTTACTTTTGAAGACACACAACACCCTCTTCTCGGGAAAAACATGCGTAACTTCTACCTCCTGAACCCCCTTAAGCATGTTCTTGTTTACTATATCAAGGATTTGCTATCTGGCGGATAGGTTTGCTAGTTGACTATAAGTGAAGCAACCGGCCCTTTTCTTCTAAATATTATTTGTTATGTAAAATCTTTTCCAATTTAGCAATTTGTCCTTTGTTGTGACAGGTTCCATTCAGATGGTGCAAAACCCTTTTTCCTGTTTGGTGATTTCAATTTCCGCACAGATACAAAAGGCGTTATAGAAGTAAGTATAGAAATAAATTTATCATTGAATAATAATAGCGTTTCCAACTCTTTACATTTGCATGTTCATTTGGATTAATTTTTGCTGATTAGACGGAACACTTTTAATTTTTGTATTTTTTTTTTTTTTTTTTTTTTTTTTGAAGGTGGGGGTGGTATTCACCAGATTTAATTAAAATATGAAATGATTTTTCAGAAACTAACGGAGGGACTGACAGAAGAACGCTTGCAAGGCAATCACAAAATCGAATACAAGGATGCATCTAGTCAGGTAGATAACTTGTATGACCTTGCACGAAATCACACAGTGGAAAATTTTCTCTTTCCTCTCCTCGCCTGAACCTTTTCATATTTTTATTTAATTCCCTTCTGTTCTTGAGCCTTTCCCCGAATTTGTCCCTTCCTCTAATTAATCACCCGGATTTCATTAAAAAAGGCGAAATGACTCTCAAATGCAAAAAAAAAAAAAAAGGAAATTGTATAATTTATATTTTATTTTCATGGATATTTAAATGAAAATTGAACTATGAGGGGGCGGTCAAAAATAATCTGAATTAGATTAATGATACAAAAATAGGATGCAGCCAATAATAAAAAGCATCTGTTTTAGTTAACACTCTTTATTTGGAACGTTTCGGCTATGATTAACAAAGCCATCTTCAGCCCTCCAAGAGTATATTTTATATTATTAACATATAAAACAGATGTAGTCAAATTAGTTATAATACAGTACATGTGTATTTGGTCGTATGTATATTTAAATTATCATTACCCACAAGAGAGCATGAGAGCAAAGGCTTGAATCATTCAAGGCTTTGCTCTCATGCTCTCTTGTGATAATGATAATTTAAATATACATACGACCAAATACACATGTACTGTATTATAACTAATTTGACTACATCTGTTTTATATGTTAATAATATAAAATATACTCTTGGAGGGCTGAAGATGGCTTTGTTAATCATAGCCGAAACGTTCCAAATAGTGTTAACTAAAACAGATGCTTTTTATTATTGGCTGCATCCTCTTTTTGTATCATTAATCCAATTATATAACAGCCACAATTCGTTATAAAAATAATCTGAATTATTTTTTAAAAGTTATTTATTTATTTTTTAGAAAACAAACATCAAAATACTCATTTGTCTCACCGGTGCTTCTGTTCGAAGCCTTTTTTGTATTCCTCTTTAGAAATGGCCGACAGCTCCTCCCTCCCTCGTGTTTTTCTTGACCTCTTCATTGCTGTCAAATCGGTATCCTTTCATGCGAAATAAGAAAAAGTCGTCAAAAAAGACCCGACAGGTTCTTCCACCACGACAATGCACCTGCACACACAGCCACCTCTGTTAGACAGTTTCTAGTTAAAAATGACATGGCTCCGTGCGACTTTTTCTTATTTCTCATGAAAGGACACCGATTTGACAACATTGAAGAGGTCAGGAAAGCAAACTAGGGAGGAGCTGTCAGCCATTTCTAAAGATGAGCTCAGGATGTCATTTCCACTTCCTCGGTAGCAGAGGGGTGTCCTCAAAAACCTTCAGCTAAAATTACGTGAACAATTCTTTATTATCAATAATTATTTTTAATGATTAAATATTTCGAGAATTTTTTTAAAATTTATTCATCAAGCAGATCATTAATACTTTCTGTCCCCCAGTAGAGTCCTGACAATTATGATTTTGCGCAGACAGCTTGGAATATTGCAGCAAACTTGCCAAACTTGTTCATTATTGACAATATCGCAGCAACATTGCTGCAATAATTCCTGCGATGTTGCAAAGAGGCGGACGGAGGAATGTTGCTGCAATATTCCAAGCTGTCTGGGTCTTCCTTTCTTCCTTCTTCTTTACCCTTTTCCTAAATTCTCCTTTATTTCTTTTCATTTTTCATTATAGATATTTACTTCTTTTAGGAACCCGAATAGATTTTCAAATGAACTTTTTAAAGTTTCTCTCTAATTGCAATTTATTTTTATGATTTTTTGACTTTTTTTTTTTTAAATGTTTTAATAAAGTGATTATTATTGAAGCTCAGAGGGCTCGCTGGTGTAGTGAGCTAGGGTGTCAGCTTCTGCAAAGAAGATCCCTGTTCAAATCCTTGGCGTGCGGGATTTTTCATTAAATAAAAATATTTATTTAATGTAAACAAATCCTCAAGCAAGCCCTGGATTGGAATATAGGATCTTACCACAATAGCCCTCAGGCAACTCTACGAGGAGAGGGAGTTGCTGTGACATCCCGTCCTGTGGAAGGGACGTAAAGAAGGTTCCCTCTCAGTGATGCATTCTTCGAAAGGGTAGGCTACACGCCGGTGCTGAGGGAGTCCCTCCTCAAACTAGGACATCCTCCATAGCATAGAAGAGGTTGGATATAAGGAGCCGGTTGGAACCAGAAATAAGGATTAGTTCCACTAGCTAGAGAAGAAAGCAGGAGGAGGAGTTAGAGATAGGAAATGATGTAACTTCACGGGGTGCCGGTAGATGGCTACGGCCAGAGGCCGGTTGGGTTTGAGGTGTGTGTCTTCGTACACGAAAGCACCTCGGGCAAATAAACGGGGATCCCGATAGGAATTTCAAATAAATAAATAAATATTGAAGCTCAAAGTGTATTCTAGGATAATAGTGTATAAATCGAGATCTATTCATTAAATCCCCTTTTGATTTTTGTGGCTACGTTCATTTTGTTGGTGCGTCGATCAACAAATAAACATTCTCGCAAAATTTGCTTTAAAAAGATTAAATTTCTTATTTTCCAGGTGGTTCTTACCGTGGGCAAAAAGGAATTTCGTCATATTAAACATCAGAATGCCTTCGCCGAAGATGAAGGACTCTGGGTAAGTTGAGTTACAATTTAATTTTTTTTTTTTTTTAGGTCTTTTCAGCATCTAAGGCCATTTCCCTATTTATTTCAAATGTTTTGTAGTTAAATGAAATAAATTTTTCTCGCCTGGGACGGGAGTCGAACCCGGGACCCCGGCGCGAGAAGCTAGTATCTTCTCTCTGAGCCACGGGTCACGGGCACAATTTAATTTAATTATTACCCCATTTATTAGTTAGTTGAAAGTTTGCAGCCTTTGAGTTATTGATTTAAATTGAAATGAACTCTTGCTGCCAGGGCCACTCACTTTCTGTTAGCATCTCAAGATTAGGCTTTCTTATCCCAGCGCATACCGATTAGTCAAAATGTTTTGCCATTGAGCATTTTTGCCTAATCGGTGTGCGTTGGCATTTGGCGTTTGCTCAATGGCAGACAACATTTTGCTCAATGGCAAAACTTTGTCGAATCATGTCCAATTGTGTTTTGTCTTCTCAATTGAAAAAACAGTTTAGGCAAAAACGTTTTTGCTCAATTGGTGTGCGTTCAGGCTAATAGATCAAAGAAATGCACCCCCCCCCCCCCCCCTCTATCTAATCCTTTTCTTTCCTTGCCAATCATCATGTCAATTGGATTGGAACAAATTGCATTAATCAATTAAAGATTTCATTAGAAGTGCAATGGAATAAAATTTTAATTACAATTCTTCAATTGTAAATTTTTCTTCCTTATTTGAAATTAATTCAAGAGGCGTGCGTTATCACGTCAAGCGGGAAATGACGTATCGTTGCTGTATCTATTGTAGAGGTTGCAATTAAAATTCACAAAACGTTGCTGGCTTGTAACGCTTTTTTTTTTCTCTTTATCTTAATATTTATTTTAGAAGGCAAAAAATTTTTGGAAAAACAGGTCGCTACCGATTTTAACAATTGACAATATGAGAAATACAGAACATATCTCTAGAAACATGGTCAAGTTCTTTAGAATTTAATTAAATTTTTTTTAAGTTTACTTTTTTAAAAAGTGTCTCTGATAGTCAAAAAAATAATAATTATTATTATTATTTTAAATTTCTACTGGGGTCCCCGTTTATTTCTTCGAGGTGGTTTCGTGCACGAAGACACACACCTCAAACTTCAGACCGTACCCATCTTCCGGCACCCCGTGAAGTTACATTATTTCCTATCTCTAACTCCTCCTCCTGCTTTCGTTTTTAGTTAGCGAACTAATCCTTTCTGGTTCCTTTTATCCAAGCTCTTCGATGCTAGGGCTAGGGAGTATGTCCTAGTTTGAGGAAGAACTCCCTCAGCATCGATTCCTTTCGAGGAATGCATCACTGAGAGCGACGTCCCTTCCAGATATCAAAAAATCCATCGTTCTCGAGGTTGAAATCCAATTCGTTCATTCATGAAGAGAACGATTATGATGATACCCGAGTTAGTTTTGGATGCCTCTCCCATTTTAGTGTCAATTGCTCCTTTTCAATTTTGATATTTTATGTCCATTTATAAATTATTGAATACTTTTCTCTCGTCGCCAATTTAGGGGTGGCCACACTTGGTCATTCTTAGAGCCCTGTTGAAAAATCGAAAATTTTTAAGAGCCAAATCGGAAAAAAATTTCCCCCTTTGTTGAACCCTAAGTCATCCGCCCTGTGAAATATTTTGTTTTTGCGGAACCAAATTTATGCAGTTTTTATAATTGAGCCGCAATAAAACTCAAAAAGCTGGCGAGCAGCCGTTTGGCCACCGTTGTTATTATATGCTATAAATTAAAAGAACAATACGCGATTATAATTACAATATTTATTTATTATTATTTAAATATATTATAATCTCTATATATATAATAGCGGTGTGTCCGTCCGTCTGTCCCGCTCTGTTTGACCAACTTCCCGTGGAATTTTGAAACGAAATTTTTCAGTCTTATAAATGACGTTATGGAGAGTCCCGGAAAAATACTCAGGTCCCGAAATTCCTATAACTTTTTGAGTTATTAATTCCTAAAGTTACGATTTCTCCCATAGGAAATATATAGAGAAATATTTAAGTATTCTTTGCAGTTGTGTATACTTTGAATGTAAACAAATCCTCAAGCAGGCTATGGAGTCGTTTTGATAACTTACCCTACCCCAACATTAAAATAGACTCCCTATGGGGAAATACATGGTGTTTGTCCTTCAGCTATTTTAATGCTGGGGTAGGTAAGTTATCAAAACGACCCATACGTAGTAATATTTTCCTTTTCATAATTAAGAAAAGGCGAGGGTCCGCCGAAGGCCCGAAGGCGGCGCTGCTAGTATTAAATTAAATTGGATAAATCAATAACAACATTAACAACTAATTATTAAATTTTCTCTTTTTTTTTCAACAATCGAAGAATTGCATTCCTCACTTCACATTATAATAGGCGGAATCGAGATTTTGTATTTATTGGACAAGCGACCCAAAGGACAAAGAAAGTCCGCCCGCCGCGAAAGCGTGGAGGTCCTGGGGGGTGCAATTTTGCCACAAAACTCTCAATATCGATACGATAGCGGATATCGTAAAACGATATATTGAATGGCTTAGTTGAAAATGGAAAAATTCCATCTTTTTAAAACAAAGCTCTATCCTGCTAAAAATCTACTTGTATATATTTGTATGTTATATAGATATAACAAAAGATAGATCTACCTTTTTTTTTTTTTTTTTTTTTTTATAGATTTGGATAATATATTATTATATACTGTGGCGTATCACATGAGTTGATGGCTATTAAAAAATTTGAATAACTTTGTTTAAATTTTTTTCACGTAGTTTAATATACAAAATTTCTTTTTGAAGCTACTAGCTACATGCTCCACTGCCATTATATTTTGGTAGATTCGTGTAATTTTTTTTTTTTTTTCTAATTTTAATTCAAATAGAGAAGCATTAAATGACACGCAAAGCAAACGAAACGTTCTCTGATGGATGTTAATTAATTGGATTCTATTAAAGCCGATAGAGAGCACTTCACTTGAGATGTTTGATCTCTCTGTCATCGTTATTTAATTTAAAACATTTTATTTATTGAATTTGCAAATGTACTCTAGGGCTTCCTAAAATAAATTTGAACTTGTCCACTTACCAGGAATTTACTAACAAAGTGTAAAGATGCCAAAAACACTTAAATATTTTTAGGATTCGAAGTTTTTATAGTTGGTTGTATTGATGAAGTAGAATAAAATAAAAATAGAGTGCAGCTAATTATAATTTCGTTTGTTATTCCCTCAGTGCTGATGTTTCGGTCCTGTTTAGAACCATCTTCAGAGCTATTAACACAGAACATTGTGAATTGTTCTTTGTTAATAGCTCTGAAGATGGTTCTAAACGTCAGAGGAGAAATAAACGCAACTATAATTAGCTGCTCTCTATTTTTTTTTTTCTACTTAAATACTTTGTTTTTATGGCAATCTTTCTTATAAAGTACAAGACTAAAATGTGCTTCGATTTCAAATGAGAATATACATTTTAAAGAGCATCTAAAAAATAATTGATTTTTGAATTTTAATCAAAATTTTGAGAAAATCGACATCAGTAAAGTACTAGTTAGTATATTAGGATACAATAGATAAAAGAAAGTCCTTAATAACATTGACAATTAACAATTTTTTCGTTTTGTCTTTAGATGCTTCCAATGGACCGTGAATTGGAGGCGTTCAATCAACGTCTTTTCGAGTTTCCTATAAAATTCCCACCGTCATATCCATTTGAAGAGCAGACCAAAGATGCTGAACGATATATGCCAACGAGATGTCCAGCCTGGTGTGATCGAGTCGTCTTCAGTGATAATGCTCAGAAGCTAGTACACAACGTGAGAGTGAAATTTTAAAATATCCCAAGTTATGCAATTAAAAATTCTATTTATTTACAACTTTTCAAGCTTTTAAGGTTGTTCGGACATTAAGGAAGGCACTTATAAAGACTCAAAGCTAATTTTTGTTATTAATCACTATCACATACGTATAAAAAAAATTTTTTGAAGCAGATCTGACTAAGAGTTAGTTATCTTGTAATTAATTGAAATTTAACATGTAGCTTATGGGGATTGTAGGCGAACGATTTATCTAGCCACTCCTGACAAAGATAAAAAAACAAACAAAAAACCTCAATTTTTATCAATTTAAAAATCAAAACAAAAGGGTTTTAAAAACATTTTAACAAGAAAGACAAAAAATTCACAAAAATGTCAGTCCACCATTTTTAAAAATTACTAAGTCACGTGACTTTGACCAGTGTGGCAACGTCGCGACGCCTAAAATAAACGCGTTTCACTCTTTCACTTAAATTTTTTCCCGCAAATCGCCCGCCCATTGTGTCTAAACTGATTTGCATTACTCATTGTAATATTATAAATAAAATACAACAGCAAGGTCAACATAAACAGCTGTTAAATGCAATAGCTGGGCATACACGGAGAGGTAGAACCGTCGGTTTTGACCGTGCCGGTCCAAACGCACGGATTTATCTTTACGTTAGTGGGCGAGCACGCGCCAGTTTTGACCGCCACGCATCAATCTAACAGATTGGACTGCGGTCCAAACTCACGGACTGATCTTTTCGTTAGTGAGCAAGCGACAGTTTTGACTGCCACGCATCAATCTAACAGATTGGACTGCGGTCCGAACTCACGCTCTGATCTTTTCGTTAGTGGACAAGCGACAGTTTTGACCGCCCCGGACCATCTCTTTAAGTCGCGATTTTTGGAGGGGGTAGGGGAGGACATGTTACTTCAAAAATTTTTTTACAAATTTATTTTTAAAGAAAATAAGTTATCCCTCCCCCTATTAATTAATTAAGCTATTAATATGTTCTAAAATATTTTAGTTAATCACCATTCACAAAAACAAATTTATTATTATTATTTTTTTTAAATATCGTTTAAGGTCATGGCAAATTAGGATACAAATATTATATAGACCTAGCATTTTACTCGGGAGAAAGTCTAGTTTCTGAATATACAAAAAAAATTATAGGTTATGTAAGAAAAAAATATTGGCCCTCTTTCTAAAGCGCCCCCTAATGGTCCGATGTTTACCAAAAGCTTTTCAGTTCTTGACCTTTACATCTAGTTTATGTGTGCAAAATACCACAGACATACACACAGACATCATTCCAAAAACTACTTAAATGGACTCAGGGAACCTTAAATCGTATTTTGGCAGCTTCAGAATCAGATAATTAAAGATTTTATTTAAAGGAGAAGAAAGGATTAATTACTTTTTTTTTTAAATAATTTTCTATTTCCATTTTTCTTGGAAATTCCAATGGATTCTTGACTTGATCTGTCTAGTCGGCAGGCAAAACTTTCGTCAAGACGAAAGTCCACGGATTTGGTCAAATCAGCGGTTAAAACTGCCGCGGTCCAAAGATTTTGCCCATACACGTACGGTTTGGCCCGTGGCGGGCCAACTATACGGGTTTATCTGCGGGTTTTCCTTTACGTTTGTGAGTGATGACGGTTTTAACCGTGGCGGTTTTAACCGTGCCGGTTTTAGCCGGCCCGGCAGACTGGTCCGCCCCGGTCCAACCCGACAGATCAAACTCTCCGTTTTTTTAAACGAAATTGATAATGACGGTTTTAACCGTGGCGGATCGACCCGACAGATTAGTCCGCCCCGGTCCAACCCGACAGATCAAACTCTTCACTTTTTAAGCCAAATTGACAACGAAAGTTTTAACCGTGGCGGATCGACCCGACAGATTGGACCGCCCCGGTCCAACCCGACAGTTCTACCTCTCCGTGTATGCCCAGCTAATGTTGCCTTATGTGAAGTCAAAAGTCATTTATTTATTATTTTTGATAATTAAATTAATAACTTAATTCAATGATAAGTCACGGCTAAATTAGAATTTATGCAATAAAATTTTTAATTTTATAAAAAAAAAAAAAAAAATATAGATTCTCTTATGACTAAAGCCCGGATTTCTATGCAATTGCATATTTTATTTGCTAACATGTATGTACGACCCGGAAATCCAATTTTCCATCCGAATTATGCTCTCTTGGCACTATAGTTCAAATTTTATATTGCATATTTGGTGAATATTGCATAAAGTTGCATATATAAAACTTTTCTAAAGATATTTCAAAAGTTTTATTTAGAGTGTCTCTTGAACCAGAAGCCATGCTATCTGAGGAATGTTCGCACCAATTGAAATGTCAGAAGACATTTGTCCTGATGAAGACCGGAAGAATCGGCCGAAACGTCGACAATTGTATTAAATAAAGCGAAAAAAGAAATATTTTTTTTTTTTTATTGCTTTCTGCTTTCTTATCCTTTCCATTATTAACAATTATATGTTCAGCAACTACTCCTGGGAATTAAAAGTTAGTTTTCGACAAATATTACGTTTTTTTTATGTTTTTATTTTGTAAAATAAATTAAAAAAATTTTACTGTAATGTACTGTGTAGTAATTAGTTTTTTTTTTTTTTTTTTTTTACATTAAAATTAGTTTTTATTGCGAGACCAATTTTTGTTTTTAAACTATTTCCCTTCCAAAAATCGTTAAAAAAAATGCTAATTATTCTCTAAACAAAGTTTTAACAGCTACGTTAACATGTTGCTTTAATTGCAAAGCTATCAAAATCATAACCTTACTTTTTAGGTTAAGGACCGCATGCTTATTTTAAACACGACGCTAAATTGTTAAAGCCACCTCCTAGACATGGCATTGATTTTTAACACTATTTACTAAATGTTAACGCTTTGGCTTAAAAGTTTTTGTTTACAGAATAGCTATTTGAGGCAAGGAGTTTTTTTAACGCTGATTGTTTTTACATTACTTTTTAACACATATTTGTTTATTCTAAATTTTAACGTCTGTTTTTGAGAGAATAGACCTGGATTAGAAATCATGATTTACCTTTAATTGAAAGTCATTTACTTGATATTTTTGTCATTAATACTTTTACTGCATATTATACGGCATATTGCATAAAAATCCGGGCTTTAATTATGACTTACGGGGTACTGTCCGAAGAATCTTAATTTTCTCTCTTAAATGAATTCATTTATCTCGCATTATTTATGTAGATGTAATAATTAACAAAGAAACAAAAATTGTTCTTATCTTGTCTGTATTTGTTTCAGTACCCGGACTCGAATGAAGTGGAGTATGGCCTGATGGGGCGCAACACCTGCATGGGAGATCACAAGGTGAACCCTCTCTCGTCTTATTTTCTTATTTTATTTTTATTATTTTTTCATGATCCGCTTGGTCGTCCTCTCTTTTAGTCACCGCTTAGAGAAAGAAATCCAATCACACTCCTTTCGGATTTGCTCTTTTCAGATGCAACTCTATTTTCTTTTTTCTTTTTTTTTTTTAACTTTTAATATATATATTATAAACTTTTGAAACTTGGAAATAATTTTTTTTTTTTTTGAATGGCTTTGAGCAGCTTTTTTTAATATTTCTTAAAAGATGATTATTATTATTAATTATTAATAAAAAAAAAGTTGTGTGCAATATTTTCAATATACAGGGTGTTTTAAATAAATTGGTTTTAGGAAAATTTCGCCCTCACAAAGGAAATTCTCTCTGATCCGAAAAAAAATTGTTTCATCTTGAGCCAATTTGATTAATAGATTCCCTTACCTCGCTCCAAGAAATTAACGCACCACAAAATTATTAAACTATTATACAATTGAAGTTGGCTGATGTGTAGATGAATTCAGGAGATAATGGAAAGGCAACAAAATTTCAATTTTCTCTGTCGACGTTTCCAACTCCAACTCGCGCTCATCATCAGGACAGAAAGCTTAGATCGATATAGCGCATAGCTTGAATATTGTATATATAGAATGCAAAATGACATTTAGTTATGCCTTTGCTGTTTATTAATCGAATAATTTGAAATTTTGTTTTTTTGTTGGGTGCCTTTTTATTATCTATCCCCTTAAACAATGTAACTAAATTGTTATTTTATTAGGTGTTGCTTGTAGCTGTGACTGCAATGGAAAGAAGGGAGATCCCTCAGCCAAAAAGGGGTGCACCGGGTTCGATAAATTTCTCGCTTTTCCCATGTTTGTAAATTGTAGGCTACTGTGAGATCCCGTCCTGTGGAAGGGACGTCTCTCTCAGTGATGCATTCTTCGAAAGGAGCCGGTCCTGAGGGAGTCCCTCCTCAACTAGGACATCCTCCCTAGCATGAAGAGGTTGGATAAAAGGAACTGGAAATAGGATTAGTTCACTGGCTAGAGGAGGAATTAGAGATAGGAAATAACGTAATTTCACGGGGTGCAGGGCCAGAGGCCGGTTGGGTTTGAGGTGTGTGTCTCCGTGCACGAAAGCACCTCGGGTAAATAAACGGGGATCCCGATAGGAATTTCAAATAATAATAATTTCAATATATCGGCGGAAACTAAATATATCTTGTCAGCAAAAAATCTGGTGTGACAGAACACAACTTTCGATTGTTGAAGATAAGAGAAAGTTGTGTGCTGCGCGAGCAGCCACACCAGGTTTTTTATTTTATTTTCTACTCGTGAATATTTTTCATGTGCGCTATGTTTCAAATTTATGTACGCGCTTACACGCGCACAGCACTCTTGGGAGGTTTTCTCTCTCCCTCTCCGTGTTCACAACAACCCCTTTGACTTACATCTCGTTCAATTTAGGCAACTCAGCAACGCATGAATGAACAATTTTATTGATTTTAATAAAATGAAATTGCCATTTTATATTTATTATTTACCAAACGGTGCATTAATTTCTTGCGGGTTGTGTATTTTTAAGAATTTATTTTTGTATTATTTTGATAGGACCAAATATTCATTTCAAGGATCTCGTCCCCAATATTATTTTTATTCTAACCAATTTAACATCGAAACATCTCTGTATATAGGCCTATATATATTTTCAAATTTAATTTCACTTTTTTGTAAATTGGGTCTTTTTTTTCTATATGCTTATAAATATTATATATCTATATCTTTTGTAACTTTGCATGCAGCCCGTATTTCTGGCCTTCAACATTTATACCGAATCGAACAGCAGGTATTTTAATAACAACACACACGACTCGACACTTCTTTTCTTCTACTTCTTCCGTCGTCCAAAGGAACTGAATTTTGCTAATAATAAAAAAAAAAAAAAAAAACTATGAGAAATTATTTTATTTATTTTTTTTTTTTGGACGAAAGATGATTGGTTTTATTAGAGTAGTGAATTTTATTTTGAAATAGAAAGAATTTTTTTCGTTTCAATTTTATCCTTGCAATGCTTAGTTTATAGATTAGAAACCCTTTTTTTTGTATATATATAAATTCAATGACCCTGAATTTCCTAAAAAAAAAATTCTTCGAAAGTCAAAATTCATATAAAAGATTTTGGACGCAAATGGGTCGATCCTCTCAATCGCGGCTCCTCAAAAAAAGAATTTCTTCTCTTTTCTTGATCTGGTCATAGCAAAATGGATTTTGATTGAACAAAATTAAACATTAGCAAACTAACAAAAGCATAAAAATATGGAAAAAAGCATAACCTCGACCTACACCAATCTTGAATAAAGAGTTGTTCAATAAGCATAGGGGTAATTACCCTCCCCCCCCCCCCGAGATTTGAGAAAAATATTTTTCTTGGAAATTAAATTTTTTTTTTAAATATAAAATACCTAAAAATTGTATTTTTATTTAACAAGAAAGATTGTAAGTGTTTTTTGATTGGCAAAGTCAAACATCTCATGGTCCCCGGGAATTGAACCCAGGATCTCCAGCCTTTCCGGGGCATAGGCGTGCTGTCCACCGGACCCTCGACCTGCTCCAATAAAACTCACTTCCCCTTATATGCAGTTAGTCGTGCTAGTCACTAACAAAGTGAAAAAATTTATCACTTGCCCGCCGCTTTTTAAACCAGTAGAGAGACAGACATCTGGGTCTGCTCTAACACACTACTGTAAGCAGCACAGCCCTGAGGGCAGCGGGGTTAAGTTATAGCTAAATATTTTACTAGTTGGTGACGTGCACGACTAACTGCGTATAAGGGAAAGTGAGTTTTATTGGAGCAGGCCGTGGGTCCGGTGGATAGCACGCCTATGCCCCGAAAAAGCTGGAGATCCTGGGTTCGATTCCCGCGGGCCATTGGATGTTTGGCCTCGCCAATAAAAAAACACAGTCTTGTTAAATATATCTATGACTAGTTAAAGTCCGAATCGAGGTATTTTGAATACTATTATCTTATTCAAATATATAGATCTCGAAAAATATTTAACAAAAATTTTATTTGTGGTTGTGCGGCTAGTCACACCGGATTACCCCTCCTCCATCCGCGAGAGCTAGAGTAGGGGGGGGCAAGGGGGCAAAGCCCACACAAGGAGGGATTTGCGTGGCAGTTGCCGAAGGATTTGCTTTACATCAGCATTTGCTCTGAATAATGTTTTCAATTATTTTTAAAAATTATATGAATTTACCTAAAATAAGTTAAAATAAGCACGAAGGGGTAAAAGAGCATTGAAAAAGGCAATCTCAATACACGTTTATAAAATTCAGCAATAAGCATTTTGCTTAAAATCGGGTCTTAATTTATAACGAATAGAGATGCACGTCTTCTCTTTGTGTGATATGTTTGTTATATTAACTAATCGCGCCGAAGAAGTCAGTTTAGTTAGAAAAAAGAGGACGCTAAATTTTTATTGAATCTAAGGTGATTATTTCAAAATGTTTCGGACCCCTTCTTGGATCAAAGAGGTGAAATCCACAGAAGAACGAATGCCGAAATAATCACATCATCATCTTCAAGCTCTTAGCTTGGTGTAAATTTAAACCCCATAATTTGTATCAAAGAGTTGCTCTATTTCGAAGAATTTTTCTTGTTTTCTTGACTCCTTTATTTGGAAAGGGATAATATAAATAATATTTGGAAATAATTTTGTGTTTGTTTGTTTTGCAGCCCGTCTATTTAAGGGTGTCGCTGATAAACGACGCAGGTATCGTACCTTGTAGCTGCGAGAGAAACCCCAAGGTCCCTTGCTTGTCCTCTTGCTTTGCCTCCATCTCTACAATGCAGCCGCCTGTTGATGCCCGTTACCCGGACTTTCGTTTCCTGTGTCCCATACAAAGGCATGATGAGCCATACACGCCTGAATCCATTCCAACCCCGCAACCCTCTCCAGGTAGGGATCAACGACATTCGCCATTTGATTTGCACGTTCTCGAGGCGCGTCTTAAAGACTATCACCCTGACGACACGGTCACCGATACATTTATCACCGTGGAACCAATCCCGACAAATCCAAATCATACAAAAACACCAATCCTAGGGAATGCAGGCAAATGGTCTCCAGAGAAAAATAGACGGAGATCATCATCATCGAGTAGTCGATGTTGCCTTTGTGTTGTCTCCTGAATCTCCCCCTGATGAATGATGATCTCTAGCTAGTCCCCTCAACAGTCTAGTCTTGCAGAGATTGACCAACTTATTTATTGTTTCGTTTCTTCCCTGTCAGCGAAATCGCCTTCCACGCATGCGCGCGCGCCTTCCTTCCTCCCTACCTCATCTACATTGTGTCATACCCGTATCTTAGTTGATTGGATTTGTTGTGTGTGTATATTTACATATACATTTAGAAAAACTCTTTGTATTTTGAGCATTTTATTTTTTTGATCTTAACTAGATTGAATCTCTTATATAAATATATTTCTTTTTTTTTTTTTCTTTTTTAATTTTTTTTTTCTTTCCTTCCTTTCCTAATATTTTTTTTAAGCTTCATTTTGTTTTAGTAGTAGAATTTTTTACTTTTTTAGCTCCTTTTTTTGTATTTAGAAGTAATGAAGTTTTTTCTTTATAACAAAGGGATCGTCCACATATTACGTAACGCCTTTTTCTCCCACCCTCCATGTCACATACAAACAAACCCCCCTACAAAGATTATGTCACAACATAGAACTACCCTCCCTCCCCCCCCCCTTATTCATATCATTATTTGTAGGTTAATATGTACAGTAGTTCCCTTGAGGTGTTTTCTAGCAGGATGGAGAATTGTTCGAATAAAAAGCAATTCTTTTTTGGTTAACGACAGGATGCATCCCTTTTCGTTTCGGCCATTTCGGTAGCCTTCATCAGAACCTTTTTTGTCTCTTACATCGATTTGTTTTAGTGTATATATATATAGACTATATATATTTTTTTTTTTTTTTATTATCAAAATCTTTAGTATTACCATACAAGAATTTTTCAATTTTTGTTTTTATTATTAAAGAATATGCATGCAGTCATAAAAACACGGAATTGGTATTTTGTCAACTTTTCTTTTTTTATTTATAAGATTTCTTTTTTACAATTTTTGTGTTTATATATATTGTTTTTAACGCCTTGCTGTCTTTTATTTTTCAATTGATATAAAATTAAAAATAGATTTCAATTTTTTAAATTTTTTTTAAGAATCTTACCTCTGATTAATTTTTATTTTATTATTTTAAAAGGTTCTGATGAAGGCTACCGAAACGAAAAGGGATGCATCCTGTCGTTAACCAAAAAAAAAAGAATTGCTTTTTAATCAAACAATTCTCCTCTCCAGCGCCCCATTCTGCTAGAAAACACCTCAAGGGAACTTCTGCACATATTAACATACAAATAATGATATTGAAACAGGTGTCACATCAAAAATGAAAATAAACAATTCATATTTCTTTTTTTTTTTTAAATAGATTATAAATTCAACTTTGAGTGGTGTCACGCATGTTAGAGAAACCCCCGGGTCCCCCATGTCACAATTAGTAACATTCTGTTCTGACCCCCCCCCCTCCCCTCTAACGCGTTACGTAATATATGGACGGCCCCAAAACTAATAGAGTATTTTTTTGTTAATTTAAATTAACCCTTTAGTATTTCAAAGTCTTGTATTTAGAGAGAGCGAGAATTGATGATTTTGTTTTTAATTTCTGATTATATAAAATAAAGATAGATGTCCAACCGCATGCTAAAATTTCCCTTCACTTGGGATTTTATTTTTTAAAAAAATAATTGCGAAACTCATTGTTTTTTCTTATACACTGACCAGCGAAAAAACCGCAATTGGCGGGTTGTTGTTTTTATAATACAACTTAGTCTAATGGAGTTTAGAGATATTGAAAAGTTTTGGTCCAGGGGAGCTGAGAAAATACTGATTCGCGATAATAATTTCCCGCTCCCTGCGGCCGATTAACTTCTCGTTTGAATACCATTTTAGGCCCACTAGAATTTGCCAACCCTCTGATGAATAGTTCCAAAGATAAAAAAAAAAAAAGCTCGGACACATATTCTGTACATATGCGCATTGAATTTTTCTGAGGTGCTTATGACCAGAAACGCAAAGATATTTAAGTGGTTCGATTTTTACTTTCTCTTACCTATGTATATATGTAATATATATATAGAGAGAAAGTATTGGATTCATGTCAAAAATTCGATGTCGAGATTTTGATGGATCTTCACGTTTTGAGGTCCCCTGAATCCAAAAAACTGGTTTTCGCGACATGGTCTGTCTGTGGGTGGGTGGGTGGGTGGGTGGGTGGGTGGGTGGGTGGGTGGGTGGGTGGGTGGGTGGGTGTGTGTGTGTTCAATTTTAAGCATGAAGGAATTGAGCTAGGAGGTTGAAATTTTATAATTAAGTTAAACACCCCCGGGACCGGAAAAATAAGCTTTTAATCGAAATCGGCCAAAGAGTACTAGTACTTTACTGATGTACTTTTTCAGTTTTTTTCGATTTTCTCAAAATTTGCTCCAACGATTTTTTTTAAAATTCAAAAATCAATTATTTTTTAGATGCTCTTTCAAATGTATATTCTCATTTTGCGATTGAAATCTTCTGAAGACCACTTTACTCTTGTATTTCATAGGGAAGATAAGAGAAATGGTTGCCATGGTAACAAAATATAAATATTTTCCCATACTTATAAATTTTACATCTGAATTCATGTTCCGTACTGTCGGGAACTAAATACATGTCGACACAAAAATCTGGTGTGACAAGCACAGAACACAACTTTCGATTACCGAAGGTAAGAGAAAGTTGTGTGCTGTGCGCCAGTCACACCAGATTTTTTAAGAGTTAATATCTAGAAAAAGCATATCCAAGCCCTTCTATCAATATATTATTAAAAATATGTAATTTACTTAAAAATGAATGGAAATTTAAAAGAGATATTTGTATCAATTGTTTAATAAATTACAATGTCTTTAAGATAGAATAAACAGCAAATGTTGCGTTTTTGTGCTGGTCCGTGTATTTTATATTGAATTTAAATTTGCTCATTGATTACAGCTCATTTTGCAATAATCGGTAAATATTTCGATTGGACAGAGCTAATTGTCCCAAGGTTCACATTATTTCTTGTTTAAGTCTTTAAAGAAGATTAAATAAAAAATGTTACAAGTGAGCGGGGGGGGGGGGGGGGGGAATTAATCTAGCTATATAGCTGTTTATGTATATAGAGTGTGTTTCATAATAGATTTTAAGGTAGTTGATCTGTCCATGATTTTAAGTACATATGATCATTGGTCCCATTTCACTTTCTATTTCAAACAAAGAGTGATAAAAAAATTCTTTTATTACGACAGCGATATTTCGGACGTCTTTGCGACATCTTCATGGATAGGGCCTTGAATGATCTCGGATGTTTATTGATAGACATACCGAAACGTCGCTGTCGGTTAGCCTTGTGCTTTTTGTTCTATCCTATTAGATATCTTAATAAAATTTGAAGGGAGTGAATGAGGTGTAGAGACACAAAGGAAAACAAATTTGTCAATTTAACGACAAGCGCCTGCCTCTGAATATTTTGAATTGAAAATAGATATGCTGCTTGCTCTTTTCTTTTCTAAAAATTATTTTCCTAATATTTTCTTATTTTTGTAAAAAAAAAAAAAAAAAAAAAAACTGGTGATTTTTTTGAGGGTCATATCACAATTCGAGCGCCACTTGTTAAATTTAAATTACCTTTTGTCTTGTCTTGTGTCTCATTCTACACCTAATTTACCCCCCATCAAATTTCATAAAAATATTTAGATACTGACTTATAAAATTTTCACATGGCGACCAGCAGATAACTAACCACAGGGTAGGACGTTCTGGCTGGAATCGGTTCCATTATAAGGGAGTTTTAGATATATATATATATATATATATATACAATCGAACAGAAAAGAATTTGTACGGTAGAAAGTGAAAGCGGAGCTATTTTCATATGAATTGTTTTTTTTCACAGATTCACTCCTGTTGAGTAAAAAAAAAGACTGTATAACAAAACGCGGAATAATGAACACAAATAGTTAAGAAATGCATAATTGTTTTATTTAGATTAAATAAGAGAAGAAACCAACTAATTAATAATATTGCATTATTTATAAATTAAATTAAACATGCATTGTTAGGAAAAATAAATATAGTTAAATTAGTCACAATTTCATACAATCATGCATACCAACACAACAATTTCTTAAAATAATGACATTCTATTATGAAACAAACTACTGTATATATATATATATAGGGAGAGAAAAAGAAAAATTTTAAATATATTATCAAGTTTTTAAATGGAGTAATTTTTTAATTTGAAATTATAATAGAGTGAAGGGGGAGTAGGGCGTTTTAAGCAAGCATGCAAAATGAATGTAAATGATCATCAAATGAGGGTTATGATTGTTGATTAGTGGACTCGTCGGATCCCTGGCTGATGGCACCGCCTAGAGAAGTCGCATCCCCCGCCGAACTCGAAGACGACGGCTCTACTTCCTCCTCCCTCGCCCACCACCTGGACCAGATGTCGGCTGTGCCTCATAGGATGTTCAAGGAGACCACCGTCTGATTAGCCCAACACTCTTATTATAATCTTTGTCTTTGTTTACCGGCCCGGAGGCCGAAAAGTTGAGCAAATAAATAAATAAATAAATAACACACTCAAGAATAAAAAAAAAGAAAAGATCTATTTTTAGATGATCTTTTTAAGAGTGTTAAAATAATAATTAATATTAAAAAAAAAAAAAAAAGATAACGAATTGTAAAAAAGGCCAAGACGAAAATTGTCCATCGCAGCACGCGCCTAAGTTGTCTTTTTTTTTACCCAACTTGAGATGGTTGGAAAAAGATCTCTAAAACAAAGAGCTTGATGTAACCCGCGCCAAGCATGATGTTGTCGTCGTTGTCCTCCTCAATCAATGTTCATTGTTCCCCCGCCCCCCCCCCCCTTTTTGACTGTGTTTAGTGTGCCTCAAAAACAAACTTTCTATTCGTTAGCTTTTCGAAAAATTTTTGATTCTTTTATTGGCCTAAGCAAATAAATACAAACACACACATATATATAATATTTAAACATATATCTATCAAAAACATCTCTTGCCTGGGTTCAATTCCCAGTCATGATAGTTGTATGTTAAAAACCAACATATTTTATCTATTTAGATATATATATATAACACATGCATACAATTTCCTGCCATTTTTTCAAAATTGAATATATATAAAAAAAAACACCAATTTTTTATTTTTATTATTTTTTTTTTTTAGCTTTTTTAATAAGAGAATAAACAAAAAGAAAAAAAAAAAGAACCCGGAGAGATGCCCATTTGTTTATTTAAAAATTATTTTTTTTTAATATATAATGGCGGCTTCACACGTAACTGCAAAATTGACAAGCATGCACGTGCAATCTTTTTGTTCAAGCAAACTTTAGCGTCTGTTCCACAAGCATTTTAATTGTGCAATCCACTAGATGCTCGATCGAATTTTAATCATGCACAAGGATATTTGCGCAAGCAAAACTCTCGGCCATTGACATTTGATATTTATTTAATACATTTAAATTTAATATTTATTGTGTCTATGTTTAAAGCAATTGAGTATTTCTTATCTTCGAATAAATAACCTTCCGAGTTTGACATTTTTAGGTTAATTTCCGTCATAAGCTGTTGCTTGCACAAGGGAAGGGAATTTGTGCATGCTGGTACAAAAAGAGGGCACATGCATGCTTGTCAAGTGTGCAGTTACGTGTGTAGCCGCCTTAATATTTTCTCCGGATTAAAATAAAATAATATCTCTCTCTCTCTCTCTCTCTCTCCCCCTTGTATTTAATATAATAAAATTAGAACGCTTGAAGGTCTTCATTCTAGTCGATCTTTAAAAAATATCCTGAATGTTTTAATGTCTATGTGGTGATTTTTTTTTTTTTTTGAGATATGTATCTTATAACACTGAACAAAAACAAACAAAAAAATTGATAAGATTTTTACTAATTCGATGCTTAAATGAATATCTGAAATGAGTTTTGCAAAATTTAAAAAACGCTATGTTGGATGAATTGTCATATTAGGGTTGAGAGTTGATAGGCGATCGATCGATTTGGACCCCTAGCCAGAAAAAGAAATGGAATCACTTGCTTTGCACTTTGCGCTGCTCATCCCAGAACAGAATGTCCAGATCCAAATTGATGGTTTGCAGATAATTTAGCTCCTTTTTGGAAGGTTTGCTCCGTTGCCGTGTCCATTCACTGACAGCAACGTCGATATCGAAGGGTCAACATCGATCATGTGGAGCTAATCTCTTGTAAACCTTTGAAACAGCTGACTGACTTATATTTAATATATTTACCGGGCGATTTGCCTTTCTTTGACTAACACCTTGTTGCAATCAGGGATGCGATATTCAGTGGCGTGTAACACGTACACCCCCGCGATTCGGGTGGGACCGAGGGCTTTGTACGCTCTATGGAGTTGCCAGCAATACAGCCTTCCATTATTTCTCAGGTAATATTATTCTATTATTACTTAGAAATTAAACTATTACCTAACCCGCAATGTATAAATAACAAACAATTGGTAAATGAAGTAGGTAAATGAGTTTTCCAATTGTAAACAAGTTTGCTTGATTTAAAAATTATTCCCTTTAATTAATGGGGCCCGAAAAATAATTGCGCGGGGGGGGGGGAGGGGGGGAGAGTAAAAAATACGTTACGCGACTGGCGAGATGCTTTTGGATTTAAATTCAATCTGATCCAGGATCTGGATTTTGGATCGAAATTGGAATCCTTTTCGAAGGATTGCCGATCCCTCCCCCTTTAAAACTTTTTATATATCTTTTAAATGTTGGATAGCGAGGATGCAGCCAAAGAGGTTTTGGACCAAAGAAAAACACCAATTCCAATAGAGACGTTTCGGCGAAAATTTTATTTTGCCATCTTCAGTCGTTCAGGAATTTTTCATGTTCATATTCAATATGAACATGTGTCATTTGGCCAAGTCGGTTTTTTAAAAATTTCTACTTTGAGAGCAATGGCTCAGAGAGTTTCGAAGTATGGCAAAATAAAATTTTCGCCGAAACGTCTCTATTGGAATTGGTGTTTTTCTTTGGTCCAAAACCTCTTTGGCTGCATCCTCGCTATCCAACATTGCAATACCTACAGCCACTATATATCTTTTATCCAAACGTCTAAAAATGTGCAAATTCGGCCAAAGAATTAGATTTTATTAAAAACTGGATTGGATTTCCGGATCAACGATCTTTTTTCTAAAGCCGCGCCGAGAGCGCGTTCCAATTATTTGAACTGTATCCACTAAGCGCGCGTGGTCCAGCTGTTCCAGTGTTTGATAGTTCAACATGCAGGTCAGTCGCGTTCGAAAAGCAACAGCTCTTATAGAGGAAAAACGAACAGCAAAGAGTATATTGCCTATCAGGCAGGGGAGCTTCATCAATTCTGGCACAGGAACTTCCATTTCACAACTTAAAAACCGACACCTGATGGAACGGTCCGCTCCAAAATGGTATCCATTTCGCGCTGCCAATGTTCGTCCTCTTGGATCGCGTAGTGGATGCCCGGCTTAATTCGGACCGGATCAGCGATCCTTTTTAAAGGATAATTGAGCGAAAAAGACATCATTACTTTGTAGACAAATTTTAGGATTATTAAATATTCCATTATGGTTATTATTTTTCACTTATTCAAAATACCGAAAGCATGAAACTTTTTGTAAAATACGTAAGAGATGGTGATTCCGTTTCTCTAAGTGACGTTGATGAATTGTTTTTGCCTGCCCAATTTTATTTGAACGCTGGCCGTGGGTCGAAATCGATCGACTCTTATTATTTTTAATATATCTCAACTCTAACATCAAATAACGCTATTCTGTTCCCAAACAGGCTGCGATGCTGCAAAAAATTTTTATCAATTGTAAGAATTTAGTTGTGAAATACAAAATTTCAGATATAAATTACAGCATCCCAAAATTTTGTAGATCAGTGTAATTTGTACTCTTAAAAATTTCCTAGAACGATTTATTGTGAAAGTCAATTAGAAAAGGATTTTTTTGGGCACGGTATTAAGTTGCTAGAAAAAGAAAATAATTTTTTTTTTTTTTTTTAAACAATCTTCCATACAAAGTTTTTTTTATCATTCCCAAACAACAAACATTTGTACTTGTACTTAATTTTTTGGAAAAAAAAATACTTATATACGTATATATTCACTTATCAAGTATTATTATTTAATTGCTAGTCATTTTTTTTTTTTTTATATTTATATACAAGTTGAAAAAATCGTGAATAGGAAAGAGATTTAACTTTTCTCCCCCCCCCCCCTTTTCCTTTCTTTTTATTTTTGGCCAACCAGATGGAGTATTTGAGGCATCTCTGTATTTAGAACAGAAACGTGTTAAATGTTCTTGAAGATTTCCGTGAATGTGAGCCCGAGGAGCATAGATATCAAGGGCGGATCCAGAGGTATTTCTCGGGGGGGGGGGGGATCTGGTGTGACTCGTCGCACAGCACCAGGGGCGTATATAGAAATTTTTTTCGGGGGAGGCCTGTTCTCAAAAATTTTTCTACGAAAAATTTTGTTTTTCGCGGAACCAAAATTTTGATTTTGCGGAACCAAAAATTTTTTCATGTTCCGTTCGCGGTACCAAAAATTTTTCCCGGAACAAAAATTTTCGGGGGTATTAAAGAGCAGCTTAGCAGGCAAGTAGAGTTCTTTATAAAGTCCAATAGATTTTTATTATCCTAACACATACAAATATTAAAAAGTAATCTCTTGAAAAAGAAAAGATTTTTATTTCATTTGTTTTTTTTTTTTATTAAAATAAATAAGATAAAAAAACATCCACTTTGCATATTTACTTGAAGTTTTTTTTTTTTTTTTATAATTTGTAGGTAGAATTAGAAATCAAAGAGAGAGCAGCGCTAAACATAATTTCATTTATTTGTCCTCAGAGCTGACGTTTCGGTCCTGTTTAGGGCCATCTTCAGAGCACTAGGCGTGTCATCAATATTAACTCCCACACTTCACCTTCTCCAACAAGCAAGGGCGGATACAAGACGGGGTAAAGGGGATAATTACCCCCCCCCCTCCTCCCCGAGATTTGAAAAAAAAAAAAATAAATACTTTTTCTGAAAAAAAAAAATTATTTTTAATGTAAAATTTTAAAAATTAATACTTAATACAGAATGCGCCTTTAAATTACCGAAATTAAGAAAAAATTGTGTGCTGTGCGACCTGTCATACCAGAGTTCCCCTCCCCCCCCCCCCGAGAAACTCCTCCACCCTCTGGATCCGCTCTTGACAACAAGCGCTGGTAAAATAACCCCTCCAAATTCACCAGATCTGGCCCCATATGACCGACTTCTACCTGCAGTGGCGTAGTGAGCTTAACTCGCGGCCGGGGCACAATACCTTTTTAGCGCCCCCCCCCCCCCCTCCTATTCCAAAACCATATAATATATATATTTTTTAAAATATTTTATTTTGGAACTTTTCGGATTTTCGGCCATTTTTTTGGGGCGAGATTTTGCTTAGGGCGAGAAAATTTTTGGCGAGTTTTTCTTTTCGGCAATTTTTTTTTTTTTTGCTTTCAGATAGAAAATTTTCGGTGCGTTTTTTTTCGGCGAGAATTATTATATTACACTGGCACTACATTTAAAATATATTTTCCAGAAATCAATTATAATAAAAATAAAAATTATCCAGCAATTTTTTGTTTTTCGGACCATTTGGCGCCCCTTTGTGAGTAGCGTCCGGAGTCACATGACCAAAGGGGGTCATGATGATGCCCCCCCTCGCTACGCCACTGTCTACCTGTAAAGATGCTCCAGGGAAAGAGATTTGGCTCCAATGATGAGGTAATTGCCTGTTTTGAGGCCAAAGAAAAATTGTTCTGAATGTTTTGGGAAGTTCAGAAAAACATTGGAACAAAGTGTATCGCTATTGAAGGGGACGTTGATGAATAAAGCAAGGGCGTACCAAGGATCAATTCTAGAGGGGGGGGGGGGGGGCAGAACATGGCCTTCCAGATTGTGACAAGCTTTTTTTTATTATATAGAGGAGAAAAGCTCGATTTAAAGGGAAAAAACCCTCGAGTCCCCGTCGCCATCGCCCTACCTAATTTTGTTTCGTTTCATCATTTTATAAGCATTTAATTTTTTTTTTCTTGCTTCTAGAGGGGAGCAGCTGCCCCTCGCTGGGTACGCCCATGGAATAAAGTGATGGTTGTCCCTTAATTGAAGTTTTTTTTTTTTTTTTTTTTTTTAGGTATTTGCAAATAAATTGAAGTAATGGCTGGCTGGTGCATTCTTCTTTCCCTTACACTCTATTTGGATTCTTATTCACAATTTTTTCTTTTATTATTTATGAATCTTTTAGAGAAATTCCTTTGTATTATTATTATTATTATCCTCACTTTAGTATTATATAATATTAGAATTTTAGTTTATTTTTATAAATTTTATATCAATTTAAATGACTAGCATTTTACCTTGTTGCAACAACAAATTAAAAAAGAGAAAATTTGAATTTCAATTTGTATTATATTTTGACAAAAAAAAAAAAAAGTAAAATAATAAATTTTATATATGATCATATATTTGTTCAGTAAATGATTAGATTGTCTTGTAATTAATTTATAAATTCCTTTTTTCTTTCCAATGGCTTTAAAACTTGCAGAGGACTTCAGGGGCGGCAAATTTGTGAAAAAAAACACTTGTTAGTTACGTTACATACGTATAATTTTTTTTTTTTTAATGAACTATCGACGACGCACAGTGGTTCAAAATGCTAATCTAGCTGGACAAAATTAATATTAAAACAAAAATAACTTTTTTCGGGATACTTTTATTAAATAACAATAAAAATATATTAAAAGCCCTCATCGCTGCTCATGGGCGTAACTAAGGGGGGGGGGGCGATTTAAGGCCTTTTTTTGTCTTTATTGACTGGCCTAGTTATTTTATTTTAAGATGCGCGTCTCGAAAAACCGTTAAAACACGATTGACTCGAGGCGGCAAGAGATGGCGTTAGTGTTCCCCCATTGGAATACACGGAACTTGTTCCATTTCATTCTAGACTTTCCAGCTAATTAATTAAAGGCGAAAAATTAATTATTCTTTAACACAATGATTACTAATTTAATTATCTACAACTTATAGAGCTCCTTTTTTTAAAATATCTTTTATTTAATGCGATTAATCTAAAAAAAAAATTTATTTTTTCGAAAATCAAAAAAAGGTCTATTCTATTATTTGTAGATATTTTAAATAGCTTTAATTTAAAAAAAATTTGAGGTCGATAGCTTCAAAATTGTGGCCGCAAAGTCCCAAAATTAGCACCCCGAGA
This sequence comes from Euborellia annulipes, assembly GCA_023213315.1. Lineage (NCBI taxonomy): Eukaryota > Metazoa > Arthropoda > Insecta > Dermaptera > Anisolabididae > Euborellia > Euborellia annulipes. The sequence continues at coordinate 86,198 of JAKCPI010027865.1, read as the reverse complement.
CGCGCACCTTAAAATATATTTATAAATATAATTTTCTTTACTTTAATTCTAATAATAAAGTGTATATGTGACCGTCCACATGAAAAGGCACCAACCAAATCGTCATCGGGGTCAAAATTGAGTTTTTGTGCTCTGCTGAGCAGAATTCTTTTATTTTTGGAAAATATGAATTTTTAAAATTTTGGTTATGAAAAAGCTAGTTTTGAGAAAAAATGAGTTTAGAGTCCAAAGATTACGATTAAAATTCAAAAATCAACTAGGCCCGCAATATTTCGGTTATCGAGAGATAGGCTTTCTATTTCTTTTACTTTCTTTTAAAATTGAGAGCGACTTTTTTGCCAAAAACGGACGACTTTTTACCGAAAATAAGAGACTATTTTCCGCTCTCTAGTTATAATATGGGAACAATCCAGGAATATTTAGTGCTAGAGGCGGCAAAAGCCTCAATTCATTTGGCAGCGTGTAAGAAAAAAGAATTGAGCGGAATCTAAAAACAATCGTTGGATAATAAGAAAAAATACAAAAAAAATTGATAAGTATTTATTTATTTATACCCTAAGTTTTAACAAAGTATTGATTTTTTTCATACCCTTATAGAATCTAGAATTTACATAGATGAAGAGATTTAACAGGAGCCTCGTGCTTTGGCATATCGCTCGTTGACATCCTCCCAATTGATGACTTCAAAGATGTTTTTGACGTAATCGGGTCGAACGTTTTTGTATTGGAGGTAATAGGCATGTTCCCAGACATCGATACCCAGCAACGGAATGAGGCCTGTCGTCGGCTCCAGAGGATCTTGATTAGCACAGGCAGCGATTTCGAGTCGATTTGTTTTTTTATTATAACCAAGCCAACCCCAGCCAGAGCCTTGGACGCCAACACATAAAGCTTGGAAATCTTGTTGAAATAGTTCAAAACTACAAAATGATTTACGAATTCCTTCCTCTAAATCACGATCGGGTTTTCCACCTTTTGGTGAGAGATTTTGCCAAAAGATTGAATGATTGATATGACCACCGCCGTTAAATTTCAAACCGGGTGTTAATTGAATGACTTTAGCAAAATCATCTTTCTCCAATGCCGCCTTGATTTGTTCTTCAATATTATTCAGATTATTTATATAAGTGGCATGATGTTTTTTATGATGGATTTCCATGATTTCGCCGCAGATAATTGGCTCGAGGGCATTATATTCAAAGGGCATTTGAGGCAACGAATGTTTTGACATACATTGCTGCTGACCTTTTTTCAAAGTCGAAATTAAATTCCTCCGAAGAGCAAACATCTTCACAGTTTAAAACAATAAGAAATTAATGAATATTTACTGTCTAAAATTAACACAAGGTTAGGTTAGATTACAAGATTTTAAAAAACAATTTAGACAGTCAAGGTGACCAACTGTCATAACGAAAGTAACTAAAAATAAATGATTGCACTAATTAATTATAAATATAGAGACATATAAATATCTCTATATAATAAGATAATAATAATAATAATAACATTCTAAATAGAGTATCTGTATTTTTTTTTCTTGTGATATTTGAATGTTTAAGTTGGCCCGTCTAAATGAAGTTCGCTTGTCCCAGTAGATGGCGCTGGCGAGCATTGTTAAGACGCGCCAAAAGTTTTTTTTTTTTACTTCCTCACAAATGTGTATTAGTGTTTTGCCCAGATTTTAAAACAAATTTATCTGGCATTTAAATTCTTTGAAGCATCTGGCAGAGAAGAATAATTAAGGTAAGGATCTTCTTTTTTAATTTTTAAAACAATTTGCTAGGTTATTGATTAAAATGGGGCCTTTTTTTAATTAATATTTTAAAATATTTTGTTGATGCACGCACCGAAAAAATCTTTCTAAAAGATTTTTTATTTCCTTTTTAACAATTAAATTTATATTCGTTGGAGAGTTCAGGGAAATCTCTCTCTCTCAAATATTTTGATTAAAAGGAATGGAAAGCAAATCAACTTGTTTTTTTAAATAGATATTTATCATTAGCTCTCCCCTGAAGGCTTTAAATAATATAAGAATTATTTTGGATGAAATTAATGTACTTTTATAATAAATTATTAAAATAATAAAATTCAACAATTAGTCATTCGGGAGTGTTCGATTTTATTCGGGTTTATTCGTGTTCGGGATGGGGCGAGGGAGGAGGCGTGTGTGTGCGAAAAAAAAAATAAATTAAATAAACTCGTAAGATGATAAAGATGGTGGGTGTTTTACTTAGAAGATGGAACTATTCCTGGGTAATATGGATAACCCTGAAACTTTACTTTAATAACTATTTTGTATATATTAATACATTATAATTTCTTTAATTAACACATTTGCATGAATGATTTTAAAGTTAAAGAACTATAGAATATCGTATCAGGGGGGGGGGGGGGGGGCAGTCAAAAAATATATAGGCTATATCAACAGAAAAACAAAAATCTGGTGGTGATTGGTCCCACCAGATTTTTTGTGTCGACATATATCGCCTGTTGAGAATCATAGTGGCGAAAGCCCGAAATTCAACAAAGAGAGAAAAGGCTTTTTGAAAGTTTTATAGACTTTTTGAGTAAAATTGAAATATTTTGTTTGTTTATTATAACGATAACGTTTCGATTACCAAAAGTAAGAGAAAATTGTGTGCCGTGCGGTCAATCACACCCGATTTTATAATATGGGATCATAAATATAGGTTTTTTATTTATATAATTCAATCCTATTTGAATCTATAAAAATTTAAAATTTTTTAAATAAATTTAAAAAAATCTCATCTAATATTGTTTAAAATATAAAATTATTTAGGCTTGTAATAACGAATAAAAATAAATCTAATAATAGAAAACAAATATAAATCTCTGAAGATGAACAAATCGAACGACACTCAACCAACAGCACATGAATGGCCGAGAAAGAGATAAAGTAGAGCGCTACTTTTGCACAGAAGAAAGAGAACGAAAACACCATAGTTCACTCCTATCCCCACACTCTCATATGCAGAGACTTCTAGAATCATCTCGATCAAAAATGATCTATTTACTCACACTCATGTTAAATTATATTTTTAATTTGATATTATTTTTTTATTTTAGATACAGATGAGAATACTTATAAAACGAAAAAGCATATTCAAAATAAAATAATTTTCATTGTATATTTAATTCATGCTTTTTACGATTATGTAATAAAAATGGAAAGGATTAAAAAGGAAATTAAATACCTAGGAAAGTGAAGATAAGGTTGGTTGGAGGTCGGCGTTTTGAAAATGGAAATAATCGTGGAGAAAAGACATCGTGGATTGCGTCCTTGGGTGCTTGGTGCTTGTTAATCAGGCGCCGGCGGGAGCGGAGAGGATTGATTTCTTCTGGAAGCTTCTTCACTCACCGAGGGGCTCACAGCATACTGAAGGTGGCGACGCCGACAACTGGTGTCGAACAAACGAAACAATAGTGTCACGTGATATCAATGCTGCTCTGCTATTGGTCGAATAATTCAAGGCATTAATTTAAAAAAAAAAAAATATGGTGTGACTGGCCGCACAGCATAGAACTTTCTCTTACCAATACTTTCTCACTCTATATATTAACATATATAGAGGGGGGGAATTATTGGCATCACTGCAATGAGGGCTCCCACATCCCTTGAAATCGCTATAAATTGCCCAGCACCAAAATCACTGCTGGCCTCTGGTTTTTTAAACACTCACACAGTCTTTTCGGCAACTAATATTCGGTATCCAAATGGCTTAAATAAAATCATCGGATTGCCGGGGGGTCCGAACCCGCGACCCTCGGTACACAAAGTTAGCACACCAAGCCCGTGGGCGAAAAGGAACTTATTATTACTACTATTCCAATCCAGGGCCTACTTGAAGATTTGCTTAGATTCATAGACATTTTTCTATACATTTCCTATGAGAGAAATCGTAACTTTAGGAATTAATAACTCGAAAAGTAAGAGAATCGGGATTTTTCCTTGACTCTCCATAACGATAACGTCCTCTAGAAGAATGCAAAATTCAGCGGAGTGTCCGTCTGTCACGCTCTGTTTGACCAACTTCCCGTTGCAATTTTGAAATGAAATTTTGCATTCTTCTAGAGGACGTTATGGAGAGTCCAGGCGTAGCTCCCTGGACCTCCCTCCAGCCCGTTTCTCATAATTAAGAAAGACGAGGGGGGGGGAGGTGAAGTCCCCCTGGCTAGCGCGTATTTTCCAAAAAAAAAAATTGATAGTTTTCTTTTAAATTCATAAAACGGCGCCCTAGTTGAGCTTCCCCCTCCCCCCCTCCCGCCCTCAAAGGCTAGTTACGCCGTTTGTAAATCTATATTGATAATAATTCTCCCGCCAAAGGCAAGCTGCGCGGCTAGTCTATAAGTGAATCATAATGTTTATATGAAATATTTCTCCAAATTTTAAATAGAAAATACCCTATTTCAATTGTTTGACTTGAGTGAATTCTATCTAAATGGGAACGCCTTAAAATATCGTAGAGATTCCATTCATAACGTATATGTGTATTCGATTGCCTAACTTCAGGGGGCTCTTATTCACATCGTAAGGGAAATATGAACCCAAATTATTTTTTTAACCAATCTCGATTCTATTGAATTAATGGACATTAAACACGTAATTTTTACTTTCTCTTACCTCTGTATATGTTAATATATAGAGAGAGAAAATATTGCGATCATGTCAAAAATTCGATGTCTAGATTTTGATGGATACACGTTTTGAGGTCCCCTGAGTCCAAAAAAGTGATTTTTGCAACATGGTCTGTCTCTGTGTTCAATTTAAAGCATGAAGGAATTGAGCTACGAGGTTGAAATTTTATATTTAAGTTAAAGTAGGTACTACTAGTTTACTATTGCAATTTTTCAGTTTTTTTTTTTTTCGATTTTCTCAAAATTCATTCCAACGATTTTGTTTAAAATTCATAAATCAATTATTTTTTAGATGCTCTTTAAAATGTATATTCTCATTTGGTCAATACAGGTCATTTCGGGCCTTACGCACCTTAATATGCATTTTAAAGAGCGTCTAAAAAACAATTGATTTCTGAATTCTAATCAAAATCGTTTGAGAGGATTTTGAGAAAATTGAAAAAAACTGAAAAAGTACATCAGTAAAGTACTAGTACTCTTTGGCCGATTTTGATTAAAAGCTTATTTTCACCCTCCCGGGAGGTGACTAACTTAAATATAAAAGTTTAGCCTCCTAGCTGCCTACGGGCTTGGTCTAGTTGGTAGCGTGCCTACCTCCTATACCGAACACGTCGCGGGTCGGATGATTTTATTTAACCCATATAGGCGAAGGAAAGTAAAATTAATTGCATTGCGGTTGTTTGTTGTTTATTTTTCTTTTTATCGCATGCATCCCTGACTGAAACGTGAAGTTGCATTTATTTGCTGACTTCAGCATCTTCTGAAATTTGCATTCCTGTTTTTTTTTTTCTCCATTAAATTTAATTTATTCTTATGTAAAAACTTTTGCCAATCCAATTTAAATAGTTATTGTCATTTATTCACGGTCGTTTTGTCTTGACGTCCCTCCACGTGTTTGGGCTGCACGTGACACACACACCAGCGAGGACAAAGTCGGCTTCTAATTTAGGTGGGCATTTAGAAGGAAGAGAACTGGCCTGGCCTGGCCACCAAAGACTTTTGCTTTCTCTTACCCATACCTGGCATACGCTAATATTTAGAGAGAATATTGGAAATTCGATGTCGACACGTTTGGAGGTCTGTCTGTCTGTGTGGACACATTTATGGAAATGACCTAGGAAGATGAAATTTTATATCTAACAAGGAGTCCTCACGGGTTGTGGGTCACCGATTTTTTTCAAACTCATAGGCCATTTGAAGGTTAGTATCTGGACATCATTATAAATATTCGTATTTTCCAGTGTGTAACGAGTGGTAATTAAAAATTAAAAATGTTAATTTAATTTCAATTTTAACAAAGTTAATATGAGAGATACTGTATATACGGATACGAGAATTGAAATAAAAAAAAATGTCCCCAAACCCCTTTTCAAGCATAACCGAACATAGCGACTCCTTGTTTACTAGACTGTTGCGCTTACTCTCTCGGCTTTTTTGGGGGCCCCCCCGGGGGCTCCAACATCCCATTTTTCTGTCTCTGATGTACCATTATAACATTATAACCTATAAAATTAATGTAAAATAATTAAAATAAATTAATAATTATAATATAATCATAATAATAAATATAAGTTATACAATTTTAATAATAATAATAAATATATAATTATAATTACAATAATAATTTTATAATTATAATAATAATAATAAAATATTATAATTATATAATTACCTATAATTATAATTATATTTATTATTATAATTATTAATTTATTATAATTATTTTACATTGATTTTATAGGTTATAATAATATATCAGAGACAGATTCATATCAGAAAAATGGCCGGCTAAATATTGGGTTATGTTGAAAAATTAAATTAAAATAAACCTGTCAATTTTAACTGAGGGTTTGGCCTGCCAGCTAGATCCGCCCGTGTGTGTGCAAGCGTCAAGCCGCGGTTCTGGGGCTTTGCCTGCAGTCCGATAGTCCCGCCACTAACGTACAGGCCGCGCCCGCGATTTTCCAAGAAAAAACCGTCACCTTTCAAAAATACCCGCCGGCTAATTGAACTCTGTTGAGAGATTGAAAAATTAAAAAAAAATTGAAATCTTCTGAAGACCACGTTACTCTTGTACTTCACAGGAAGGATAGAAGTCAGGATAACAAAATATAAATATTTTCCCATGTTTATAAACATTTTGCATTCTTGAAAAGGGGTTGGAGAATAATAACCAGCAGATTTATTTATTATTGCCCCACAGGTGGCGTAGTAGGTAGAGTGCCTCTCCTTACCAAAGGCGCGGGTCGAACTTGAAACATTTTTCTGCGGAAAATTTTTCTTGCCATATGAATACTAAATTTTTTACACACGAAATTTTTTGACCCAACAATTATATTTTACTTTGCGGAACTCAAAGTTTTCCATCCTGCGTCGAAAAGATTTGTTGCGCTGATGTCTGTTATATCCCTATATATGTATATGTGTTTGGGAAATTTTCGGGGGGGGGGCCCTCGCCCCCCCCTTATACGCCTCTGATTCCCCAACCCCTTTACACTACTCACCCCAGACTACTAGACTATTTAGTTTTGCATCTTGAATTCTAATATATCGGAGGGAACTAAATATAAGACAACAACAACAAAAAAAACGCCCTCGGGCTTGGCGAAGTTGGCAGGGCGCCTGCCTTGTATTCCAAGGGTCGAGGATTCGGATTTTATTTAAGCCATTTGGATATCAAATGGCTTAAATAAGAATGCCTGTACCCCAATATATATATATATTTTCATAACAACGGTTATCGTCAAAGTCTTATGGCCTAAGTTGCCGAAAAGACTGTGCGTACGTGTGTATGAATGGGAAAAAAGCGTGTGTTAAAAAAAAAAAAATCTGGTGTGACAAGCACACACGTTCGGTAATTGAAAGTCATTTAATTAATTCTATCTATTTATTTATTTATTTACAAATACAGTCTCATAATTTAATTGCAATCAAATACAAAATAAATAAGTACATACACTTTGTTTTTGTTTTTTTTTCATACAAGATACAAATGAAGTATAAATACATATAAAAAAGAGCTTAACTTAATAATAGAGGCTCTCTCGGAGAGTAGGGGGCCCCCTCCCCTGACTCCCCCCCCCTCTCCCTCCTATAGAGCAGAGAAACCAAACTAACCTATTATTTTTTAATTTATTCTTGACCAGTGATTTTTCAACATTTTTCGAATATTCTTTACTGTCTTTTCAGCCATTAGACAGGATTTTTTTGTATTTCACTTCACTCGGCTGCACTTTATACGTTTGCAACTTGTATTTTTATATTGAACAACAAACAAATAGCCACCTATCCAGAGTTCAGCGTTGCTTAAGGGGGCTCGGGAGCGAAGTGGTTACGCATGTTTTTCCCGCTAAGATGGCGTTGTGTGTCATTAAAAGTATGCCCAAAAAATCAAGTAATTCAAAAATTTGCCAAGAGATGCCATCAGAATGGTCGCTAAATAATATTTAATGCATTTGGTTGATTTTCATTGAACTTTTAACAATAAATGTTATTATATATTATGTATCTTTTATAAAAGCATAAAAATATATAAATATAGGCTATTAGAGGATCGGCTGTTAGACTAGCCTGCCATCTATTGCAAGAATGCTGAACTAATTGGACAGTTGATTTTTAAATAAACCATCTAAGATTATTAGAATTAGGACTTTTCTACCATACGTATATAGAGAACCAGAAAACCACTTATGACGCCTCACATCAATTTAATTCGTAAATATTTCGATTTTGTACTGATGATGACCAGGCGTGATGCCGGTCGAAATATTTACGAATTAAATTGATGTGAGAGCGTCCATTAACCTGTTTTTCTCGTTCTTTTACATCTAAGATTATTTTAAGAATTTCTTAATTAATATGTGATTAATAATAACAATAAATTCATTTTTAAATTAAAAAAAAAAAATTAAAGATTATTGGGACAGATTGTTTTTTTGTATTTGCTTGATAACAAAAAAATTAATTTCGATAATTTTTTAATAAGTCATTAAACAAATTATAGCTCGATGTCCCAATAATCTCTTATGAATTTATTTCATTTTAATCGCATTGAAAAATTCCTTATAATAGTCTTGTTTTTTTTTAAGTACGTTTAGACGTCGCTCCTGAACTCCCTTAACTGCAACTGTTCCTCTTTGCCCAGGCATTGCAGCTAACAATTATTTTAATGGCTAATGAGAAGAATACGGTAACTACGATTTCATTGATATTAGCAAGTTTTTCAGGGAAAATACTCCCTCCCTTGCCTTTATTACCAGGTTGTTCAATAAGTTTTGTCGTTCGATAAGAGGCCCTCTCTGCTACTAGCCCAATTTTTTTTTGTTTTGTTGGTACACTCTTCATATGAACGTCTGTGAAGTTTCATTTCAATCTGTCAATTCATACTTTGTTTACAAGCCATTTAGTGTCGACGTGACACAGTATTTTTTACAATGGAAAAAATTGAATATCGTGCAGTGATAAAATTCTTATTTTTGGAAGGTGTAGCACCAAAAGAAATTCACGAACGAATGTTAAAAGTGTATAATGATTGTTCACCTTCAATTAGAACAGTAGAAAGATGGGTTGCTGAATTTAAACGTGGTCGTACAAGCCTTGAAGACGATCCACGTGAAGGACGTCCAAAAAGCGCATCAACACCAGAAATCATAGCCAAAATACAGGATATGGTTTTGGAAGATCGTCGATTGGCTGTTAGAGAATTAGCAGAGGCTCTACACATCTCATTAGGCAGTGTGAGCCATACTTTAAGTGAAATTTTGGGTTTTAGAAAGCTGTGTACACAATGGGTGCCGCATTCTCTAACAATGGAACAAAAACACGTTCGAATGCGACTTTCTCAGCAACATTTGGAGCGTTTTAAAAAGGATAAAGTGGCTTTTGTGCGTCGATTCATCACTATGGATGAGACTTGGGTCTATCACCATGATCCTGAATCAAAACAAGAGGCTAAAGAGTGGTTGTTCGGCTTCAAAACGAGTTCGTGTCCAGAAATCGATTAAGAAGGTTATGGCATCAGTTTTTTGGGATGCGAAAGGTATTTTGTTTGTGGATTACTTGCAAACTGGTAAAACAATTAATTCTGAATATTATTGCAACTTTTTGGTTCAGTTGAAGGAAAAAATTCGTGAAAAAAGACCCGGTTTGCAGAAGAAAAAAATCCTTTTTCATCAGGACAATGCACCGTGTCACAAGAGCATTGTGACAATGGCTAAAATCCATGAATTAAAGTTCGAATTGTTAGAGCATCCACCGTATTCGCCAGATTTGGCCCCCAGCGACTTCCATTTGTTTCCAGAACTCAAAAAATGTATGCGTGGCAAGCGTTTTTCATCAAATGAAGAGGTCATAACGCACGTATTTTGCAGACCTTCCGGATTCTCACTTCAGGGATGGGATCCACAGATTGGAGGATCGTTGGAGCAAGTGTATTAATCTTCAAGGAGACTATACTGAATAATAAAGTGTACTTTTAACCATAAGATTGTGTTTTTCTTATCGAATGACAAAACTTATTGAACAACCTGGTAGTCTAAAAAAGATGATGGCGATCAGCCAGTTTGAACGAGACATAGACCTATGTAAAAACAACGAAAATTTTGAAGAAATACAAACACTACATCAACCATTCAAACATGTGCCACAAGCTTTATACATTCTGGTAAGACAAAAATATGTTGAGGGCTGAATGGCTCCGTGCCACAGCCGAAAAATAAAAAATGTATTATTACAATACCGCATTTCCGAGTCCACAGTGGAGGTCCTATTATATTCAGTAAAACCAAATAAGAGAACATTTTCAGGTTTTGATGTTAAGTTACAAAATAGCCAAGAACTCAAGGATGTGGCTAAACCGTGCAATTGTTTCTAATAGTGCCTAGTTTCTCAGGAAATGTTCTCGATTTACCTCTTGTCACAAAATTATAAGAGATACACATAAAACAAGTTGATTTTTCTCTGTAACTCTTGCTGATTCCACAGATAACTTCATTTGTGGTTTTTTTTTTTTTTAAATTAAACAATTTTTTTCTTTGAAACTCTCGGATCTACATCCAAGTATTTAACTTACGAATTCCATTTTTACATTTGTCAAACATCTTGGATGTTTCTCACTACCCAAAAGGTACACTCCAATTTTTATAAAAATGTTACACTATCAAATAGTAAAACGTGGTTGTAGCTGATATGTGTAATAGGAAAGAGGGTGGAAACTGAAACCGGTTTTTTGGCTAATTCGGGGTTCGCTTCCCGGCCCAAGCGAGAAAAATTTATTTCATTTGAATTGGCTAGCAATCATTTGAAATAAATAGGTGTCAGTTTTTCCCAATTTAACTTCCAAATATGGATTCAGATGTTGAAAAAAAAAACCGGTTTTCAAAATTTTCTGTTTTTTTTCCAAAATAATTGGGTCTCTATTTGGCTGGATCCTCTTTCCTTTTAAACATAAAGAACTATCAGCCATCGTCCAGTTTAGTATTATTATTATTTGAAATTCCTATCGGGATCCCCGTTTATTTGCACGAAGACACACACACACCTCAAACCCAACCGGCCTCTGGCCGAAGCCATCTACCGGCACTCCGTGAAGTTACATCCAGTTTAGCAAAGTTATAGAGATTCCGATCAATGATCAATGATCTTTCAATTTATTCTCATTAGCTCTCTATTTTTACCGTTTTATATGAATTAATAAGCATATTTAAAATATTAATAGAATTTTTAGTTAATACTGTATTAGTTTAATAGTGCTTTTATAGTTTTATCAAAATTGGAGTGTACTTTTTGGATAATGTCACTTGTCAGTCGAACTTTCCACATTTTTGTTATTACCGGTTAATAAAAGGAGTTTTTTTTTTGCAATAATTCGTTGCATCACTTGCCTAATCACGTGATTTTTTTAAAACTGTAGCCCCGTGTAGCCTCCCTCGCACCCCGTGGCATTTTTTTTTATTATTTAATGGGCAAGTTGCTTATTTTTGTTTTCGTATAATGGCAGAGGAATGACAATCCTCGTGCACGGCATGCCCTCCCCTTCTTAATATTAACACTTTAGTTTCTTATTTATTTTTTTTTTTTTCAATATTGAATAAATTAGAGAATAAATATTTTTTTGGTCCTTTTTGTTTTTAAAATTAATGACTAATGATTTAATTTTTATTTTAAATAGAATGAAAAAAAAATATATGAAACTTTCCGCTACATTTTTTTGATTTCTTGAATTGAATAGAGCAGAGCGGGAATGGAGGGGGCAGATGCTCTAATTGTGGTCAGAGACAAAGGAAAATCTTTTCGGACCAAAGCTTTCGCAACAATATGACCCCCCCCCCCCTTTGGAATATGTAGAGGGGGGGGGGAGGAAGGAAATATAGAAAATAAAATAATAAATTTCTTACGGTGGGTTGCAAGAAAAACATTTCTTACAAATAGCTAAAGTTTCTTTAGTTATTGATTCTTTAAATCTCCTGGATCTTTAAATTTTATGCTTAATTTAGTGAGCAGTTAAAAAACCTCCTTTAAAAAGAAATTGTAAAATACAAAATCACTGGATCAAAAGTAGGTGTGTCATTATTTATTATGATAGACAGCTAAAAATGCATTAATTTAATTCGGATTCCTTTAATTTTCAATATTCCTATTGATAATTGAAGTGACAAAGTGAGGTTATGTTATAATGGGCCTTGATGTCAATAACAATTGTTTATTTTAGTTGGCCAGTCGACCGCTAGGGTCTATATGATTTATAATTTCAATACAATTTGATTCTAATTTCACTTTCTAATATTTTAGTATTTATAAATTATAACATAACCTCACTTCCTCATTTGAAATATCTATAATAATTAATAATACGACTTAATATGTATTGAATCCGAATTAAATTATGTTTATCTGTCTCTCGTGATTCAATACGAAAAATTAAATAAGATTAATGATTATTTATAGTAAAATTTTCACTTTTAGTTTAAAGACTATTTTACAAAAACAAAACATAAAGAACTTAACGGAAGATTTAAAGGACGAAGACGTTCTTGCAACCCACCGTTAATTTGTCAGAAAACAAACACAAAAATTGATTTGTTGAGTCTTAGTTAAAAGGTCATTGACCTCTAATATATATAAATACACATCTTTTGGCGGCGGCTGTGACGTTACGGAATTTTTTTTTTTTCATTCTATTTAAAAAATGAATTTGAGAAGAAGAGGGTGGGTGGGCTTTTAGTTTTTTTCATTGTGTGTACACTGTTTAGCTGATTCGAGAAATCTTTGTATTCGTTCATCGCGATTCATGGTGCCTATCCTAAGGAGGAGATCAGGAAGTATATTCGTGTGCGTTTCCGTCGTTGTCTTGTCTTCTTCTTTCTCGCTCTTTTGCAAAAACGTTGCTCGGACTCCTTTGGCAGCCACTTGAATAGAGATGATGTTCCAAATCAATTCCAATGACACGCCAACGGCGATATTGATATGCAAGGAAAGCCCGTGCATGACGGCCACATAGATTACCAAACAGGCACACGCCGCGGACGTAATCATCGACGAGATGCTTGCAATTAGAAAGAAGAGGATATAATTGTCGACGTACCACCGTCGCCAAGCAAGAAGTCCCGCGACACCCGTAACGAATGCACTTAACGAACAAGTGGTGGTCGCTGCAAACGTATTGGAGAAGGTCGATAAGACTAGTGTCCGATCAATCACCAATTCAAGGCTGACAAGTACTAGACATGTGACGCCAAGTGCGACATGTCCAGCAGCCAAACCTCCCACTGTCGATGCCGAGTAACGCTGTTCCGAAGGGAAATTCCGCATCCCTGTCCCGTCGTGGCGCACCTTGATCACATAGATCTCTTCCATCGGAATCTAGAAGCAAATACAAGGAACAAAATTCATCAATAACAACTTCTTCTTATATAATATAATGAAATAATTTTTAATGATTTCCTTATGGAATATATAAAATAAATGAATGCTAAATAGATTCTTTGATTCCCTCTTTCTTATACGTATCGCCTTTGCTTTTGAGCCGGCCTGAGAGCAAAATGCTGTGCAAGCAAGGATGAACTTTGGCGCCCCTTGCCGGAGATGACAATCGAAAAAATCTGCTGTGACTGGTCGCACAGAACACAACTTTCGATTACCAAAGTTGTGTGCTATGCGACCAGTCACACCAGATCTTTTCCTTCTAGCCTTAAATTGACAACTCAAAACGTGTATTTCCATCAAAATACAAAATGCTCTCTTATAAGAGAATTATAGCTTTGCTCAGGGGTAAGTGGATGGCGAGCACGAGCTACCAAAGCTACGACTGGCGGTCCTTCTGTTTGTCTCTTCCTTCGATATTTTCGACCGGCCTGTCCTATTTCTTCCGGTCGCAAAAAACGCATCCCGCCGACCCCGCATACTGCGGGAATACGTCTAGGAAAGAAGAAGTAGGGCTTATAGCCAGTGGTAGTCAATTATGATAGATAAATAGACCGAAAAAGAAGAAAGTTGGTGGCTATTTGGTTGTCTCATGATAATGACGTTTCGATCCCGGTCGGGATCATCCTCAGACCAGATGAGTGTCGATATACAGTATGTATCATCTTCTCTGACCGGGATCGAAACGTCATTATCATGGGACCTAAATGAATAGGCAACCTCTTCTTTTTGACATGTCTAATATAGTGCTGGAAAATAAATAAATATTCCTCTCTTACTTCATCTTTTTTTTTTTTTTTTTAATACAACATTCTCTCAGCAAATTTCCTTTTTATTTATTATTATATAATATAAGCGAATAACAACAACAACAACCAATTTTTTGCTCTTTATGCATTTTTCACACGTGAAGGAAGCTATTAATACGATTAGGTAAAAGTAAATCTCTCTCTCTTGAGCGCCTAATTATATAATTGTTTAATCTTAAGGTCAAATTGTTTGTGAAGCAATTACTTTATATTAATCCCGTTATAGGCGATTGATTGATTGATAATGATTGGAAATAAAAAATCTGGCGTGACTGGCTGGCGCACAGCACACAACTTTCTCTTACCTTCGGTAATCGAGAGTAGTGTACTGTGCTTGTCACACCAGATTTTTCGTGACGACATATATTTAATTTCCGATATAAGAAAGTGAAATTTATAAATATTGGTAAAATATTTCATAGGAAAGATAGGAGAAATGGTTGCTAAAAAATAAATATTTTCCGATGTTTATAAATTTGAATTCCTATATGGACCCTGTTATGCAATGGTGTGTCAAAGACCAAACATCGAGTTTTGAGAAAATCAACATTAAAGTTTTTCTGATTTAAATTGTTTTGATTAGATTATATATCATTTGTTTTGTCAATTGTGCAAGTAAATACTGTAATTATGGCAGATATTCATAAATTATCTCTAAAAATATGACTAATTTAGAGAATAAACAATAAGATTATTTTTGCAAAATTCTCAAAGTCCAATTTGCAATTTGCAAAAATGCTTCAAAGTCTCTTGATAATAAATAAAATAATTTTAGGTTATAATTCAAAAATTAAAACGAAGATATTATTCAAGTTCTTTTATGGTTATATTTAATACAGGGAGGTAGGGAGTGACACTAAGGCTTGTTTGAAGGAGTGGGGGGTGGCTCCAAAAAAGAGGGGAGAAATTCGTGTCGGCCATATTGAAAATATGTAAACATTGACTTTTCCATAGGACACAATACAATTTTGTTTCCAATTTTCTCGTGTTTTTGAAAGTTTTTCTTAGATATTTCTTCTTTGTTTTATAGTTTTGTTCATATATTTAAACATTTGAAATAGTTTTTAATGATTTAATTTGTAATTACTTGTTTTTTTTTTTAGATTTTAAGTCTAGGTTAGGTATAGGTTATAGATAGTTGTTTTATTGAAGAATTCTTGATTTTGTGTGTTTTTATTTTATTTTTATTTTTAAAAATAATTAACATGGCATGTTCTGCATATGTATGCATGAAACGACCTATAAAAAAAAGTAAAAGACAGCAAAATGAAGAGGAATCTGGGAAAACATTTTCTTTCTACAAGCCCCCTAAAAGCTTCTTTTGATGAGAAAACATCAGGTATTTTTTTTTTTTTATCATAACAAGTGCCTCAAAACTACCAGTCATATTTATATATAGTCAGTTTTTTTTTTTTTTTTAACATTCACACTTTGTTTTCTCATTCACACTCACATTCACACACAAATTCACACAGTCTTTTCGGCAACTTAGGCCATTTAAGACTTTTAACGATACTAGTATTTTTAATAATATATCTATTGGGGGTCCAGGCATTTCTATATACTCAGTTAATTGCATAAATTTATCATACTAAACAAAATATTTTTTGTATATAACATTATGAGATTTATATAAATTAATACTTTTGGTAATTAAACAAATATATTAATAAATATATTTTTTGTTTATATTTTATTTTTTGTAACCATTTTTCCATTAAACTAATGATAATTTCTTTTTTTAATTGACTAATCAACAGCATTAGGAAGAGAATGATTGCCGCAACATTTAATTTTTTTTATACATATATGCATATCAAAACGACCTGCGGTTGAAATAAAATAATTTTTAAAGAGTTTTTCCTTCATGAGAAAATTTTTGCTCACATAATTTTCCAAAAAAAAGGCCCGAAATTTGATGATATATTAACATTACGTTCAATGGAAAATCCAATGTTTTCATCTTTTCAATATGGCGGCTGTGACGTCATTTAGGCGACAACTTTTATTCCAAAGCTTCCCTCCCTACCTCCCTGATTTAATACTAATAGCTTAGAAACTTTTTATCAAAATTACATTAATAAATTTAAAATTTAAAATTAAATACAAAGTGATAACAAAATTTTCTCATCGATTAATTCCTGAATGGAAGTGAACATGGCAACAATAAATCAAAGTTATAATGAAATTGACTTAATATCGAAATCGCTCTGATCCTTATCTTCATTATCAGGAATAATATCAAAAAATTAAATTTTGACATCTACGAATTCATTTCTCATTTTTCAAAAAAAAAAAGGATTTTGGTTTATTTAAGGTAAACAATATATAATATTATTATTATTTTTTTTTTTTTTTTTATTTATTTTGAAATTCCTATCGGGATCCCCGTTTATTTGCCCGAGGTGCTTTCGTGTACGAAGACACACACCTCAAACCCAACCGGCCTCTGGCCGTAGCCATCTACCGGCACCCCGTGAGGTTACATCATTTCCTATCTCTAACTCCTCCTCCTGCTCTCGTCTCTAGCTAGTGAACTAATCCTTATTTCTGGTTCCAACCGGCTCTTTATATCCAACCTCTTCTATGCTATGGAGGATGTCCTAGTTTGAGGAGGGACTCCCTCAGCACCGGCGTGTAGCCTACTCCTTTCGAAGAATGCATCACAGAGAGGGAACCTTCTTTACGTCCCTTCCACAGGACGGGATGTCACAGCAACTCCCTCTCCTCGTAGAGTTGCCTGAGGGCTATTGTGGTAAGATCCTATATTCCAATCCAAGCCTTGCTTGAGGATTTGTTTACATTAAATAAATATTTTTATTTAATGAAAAATCCTGCATGCCAAGGATTTGAACAGGGATCTTCTTTGCAGAAGCTGACACCCTAGCTCACTACACCAGCGAGCCCTCATATAATATTATAGGTTAAATAAGTTTTTATTGGTTGTTAACATCATAAAAAACAACGTGTTAGGCATATAAATCATTTTTGCAAAATGAAAATCTTGCATTGAAATATTGTAAAAATAATTTTATGCTTTTACATTAAATATAAATTTTTTTAGGACATATTTCATAAAAAAAAATATTATTAATTAAAGCATTTGAAACAATACTTATGCTTAATGCTTAACTCAATTTTGAATTTTTTTGGTCTTTGACACACCATTGCATAACAGGGTCCATATATCGGCGGAAAGTAAATATATCTGGACACAAAAAAGTCTGGTGTGTGAGAAAGTAAAAGCAAAGTGTGTTGAAGCAGCCTTGGCCGTGGCTGGCTGATGGCATCCAATCAAGGCCAAGCTCTGGATAGGTGGCCATGACTGATATATCTTCTCATTTATTTATTTAAATTGACAATTTTTATATCACAAACTGGTTTTCCTATTACGTTCTCTCTATTTTTTTTCCTCTATTAATATTTAATTGATTTTATGCGCTTTACGTAACTGGCATGCATGCTGGGGTGACTAGTCGCACATAAAATAGCAGCTGCCTAATTAAAGTCAAACAGGAAGTGGAAAAAAAAGAACGTCTGGGAATAAGGGAGGAATTAGAAATAGAGCGAGAGGGAGTGTGTATTTATAGACAAGAGTCTTCGAAAAGAATTTATGTATCTGTCTTTTAAAAGACAGACAGTCGGAGGTGCCAATTGGAATTTAATTTAAGGTTGTTCGGACATTAAAGCACTTTATAATATTAAAAGCTAATTTTTTAATATGTTATTAATCACTATCACATACGTCTAAAGCAAAATTTTGAAGCAGATCTGACCCAGGGTTATCGTGTAATTAATTTCAAAAAATTGAAATTTAACATGTAGTCTATGGGGAATAACGACGAATCGCACACATATCGAATTATATAGCCACCTCTGCAATAGATACAAAAACAAAAAACTTACATTTTTATCAATTCACTTCTGAGGAATCCGTTAAACATAAAATCAAGAGTTTCTGCCGAAGGCTTTTAAAGATATTTTAACAAGAAAGTCAAAAAATTCTCCAAAATAACAGTCGCCAATATTTAAAAATAAGGAAGAATCGAGAGCCAGATCAGCCTGGCAACGTCGCATAAAATAATTGTCTTTTGTCGATGTCAGTTACATATTTTTTTTCAATTTTAAGATATTTTTTCTCGCAAATCGTCCATTGTGTTTAAACTGATTTGCATTAAACATTGTAATATATTAAATAAAATAAAATTGAAGGCGTTTAAGATTTAAAATAGATAGTTGATGAATGCAATGTTGCCAGTTCTATATTACGTGAAATACTGCTCGAGTCAAAAGTCATTCATTTATTATTTTTGGTAATTAAATTATCAACTTAATACAATTATAAACTATGATAGGTCACGACTAAATTATAATAAGGAATTTTGGCATTCAAATTTTTCATTTTATTTAAAAAAAAAAAATTAGATTCTATTATGACTTACGATGTACTATCCGAACAACCTTAAAATGTTGGAAATGAAAAGCATAGATAACATTGTCAAGATGGAATATAAATATTATAAACGTCTCTGGGAAGTTAGAAAGCATTCAAAGTGTTCATTTTGGGTCCCTGCCCTGCCTCTCAAAATACATCCTCCTCATCATAGCCACTACCAGTAGCCTATCCAGCCCCTTGGCGCCCCTCGATACCGACATAGCGCATCCGGCTTTGTTTTTTGAAATTTCATAATAAACCCGGGCTTGGTGTAGTAGGTAGCGTGCTAACCTTGTATACCAAACGTCGCGGGTTCGGACCCCAGGCAGTCGGATCCAATAGATATATTAAACATACGAGTATCGTTTAAAGTCTTAAATGGCCTAAGTTGCCGAAAAGACTGTGTGAATGAGAAAAGTGCGAATGTTTTTTTGTTTTTTCAAAAAAAAAAAAAAAAAAATGGCCCCATTTGTTTACATTCTGATTAATAGAGACCGGATTTTAAGCAAAATGCTTATTGCTCAATTTTATAAGCAACCATTAGATATTTAATTTCTACACGAATTACGAAAAACTAAGTGTATTGAGATTGCTTTTTTATGCTTTTTTTTTTGAGTTTTTATGCTTTTTTCCCTTTCGTGCTTATTTGAACTTATTTTACGAATATTTATAATTTTTTTTTTTAAATTAAAAAACACACTTGTTTCCCATTCACACACGCATACACCAGGGGCATATATAAGGGGGGGGGGGGCGAGGGGGCCCGGGCCTCCCCCCCCCCCCCCGAAATATTTGATCGGCCCCGCAGTGCGAAAAAATATAAATAAACATACATATTAATGGCTTTTAAAAATTTCAAGAGTTCAACTGGGTCATTTTTAGATTTTAAAGTCTCTTTAAGGTGCGCGTCTCGAAAAGTCGTTAGAAAGCTTTTGACTACCGAGTTCCTCTAGGCGGCAAGAGATGGCGTTAGTGTTCCCCATAGGAAAACAAGGGACAAATTGCATTTCATTCTAGACTTTCCAGCTAATTAATTAAAGGCAAAAAATTAATTATTTTTTAACACAATGATTACTAATTCAATTATCTACAACTTATAGAGCTCCTTTTTTTAAAAATATCTTTTATTTAATGCGATTAATCTAAAAAAAAAATTTTTTTTTTCGAAAATCAAAAAAAGGGCGTCTATAAGTTGTAGATATTTTAAATAGCTTTAATTTAAAAAAAATTTGAGGTCGATAGCTTCTAAATTGTGGCCGCAAAGTCCCAAAATTAGCACCCCGAGACGCGCACCTTAAGATTTATCTGCAGATTAAACTTCCTCCTTTGCGCGTCATATTTTGTACAATCTTCAAGAATGTGTAACGTACAGTGAGAGCTAAACAGTTGGCGCCCCAGTTGAGTTTTGCGCTTCAAACATTTTCAAGGACAAAATTTTGAAAGAGGATCTAAAAAAATAATTGATTTATGAATTTAAAAAAAAATCGTTGGAGCGAATTTTGAGAAAATCGAAAAAAAACTGAAAAAGTACATCATTAAAGTACTAGTACTCTTTGGCCGATTTTGTTCAAAAGCTTCGTGTCACGTCCCAGGGGGGGGGGGTACTTTAACTTAAATATAAAATTTCAACCTCCTAGCTCTTTTCGTTCTTGAGATATTCACAAATTCACTTTTTTGAAATCAGGGGACTTGGAAACGTGTATTTCCATCAAAAACATGAATCCCAATACTTTCTCTGTAATAGCATATATAGGTAAGAGGAAGTAAAATCCTTCTCTCTCTATGGCCAGGGGGACTTTGTTTGTCAACAAAGATAGGCAAGTCAATAGTGTCATCTCGCTCGATTGGCTGACCACAATGGTGAAATTTTAACAAAAAAAAAAAAAAAGCCAAGTTCATTTCTCGCTCTCCCTTTGATGTGTTTTTTTTTCTCACTTGAAAATAAATCAAAATAATTCTGCTTGTCTTTCTCGCTCCATTTAATATTCAAATCTTATCTATCCAGAGAGAGCGAACTCATTTCTTATTAGCACTTCATTTAAATTTAAAGATCAAGGACTTTGAAAAATAAACACTTTCTTGATAATAATATTAATAAAACAAAAAAAAATCTTACCCCCCTTTTTTTTCCTGGGGGGATTAGGCTCTTAGGTTTGTGTTTTGTTCATAGAAGCGAAAATTCTACCCCTACCGCCATGGGTTGTTTTTGTTCAAGGGATTAAGTTACGAAATTTTTATATTTCAGTTAGCTACAGAGAGGGTCAATATTAAGTCCCACCCTTGTGTTTTTATAAAAGAAAATGAAAATCTTCATCTAGGTTTGAACCATGAAAGTTTCCATTAAAAAATTTATAATATTTTTTTTTTTTAAATAATGAAATAATCACAAGTAGAAAACGCTTGGCTGGGACTTAAGGTGCGCGTCTCGAAAAACCGTTAAAGCACGATTGACTCGAGGCGGCACGAGATGGCGTTAGTGTTCCCCCATAGGAAAACACGTAACTTGTTCCATTTCATTCTAGACTTTCCAGCTAATTAATTAAAGGCAAAAGATTAATTATTCTTTAACACAATGATTACTAATTTAATTATCTACAACTTATAGAGCTCCTTTTTTAAAATATCTTTTATTTAATGCGATTAATCTAAAAAAAATTTTATTTTTTCGAAAATCAAAAAACGGGCTTCTATAAGTTGTAGATATTTTAAATAGCTTTAATTTAAAAAAATTTGAGGTCGATGGCTTCAAAATTGTGGCAGCAAAGTCCCAAAATTAGCACCCCGAGACGCGCACCTTAATATTACCCCTCACTGTACCTCCCTGAGACGTGACATAAGGCTTTTAATCAAAATCGGCCAAAGAGTACTAGCACTTTACTGATGTACTTTTTCAGTTTTTTTTTTTTCGATTTTCTTAAAATTCGTTCCAACGATGTTGATTAAAATTCAAAAATCAATTATTTTTTAGATTCTCTTTCAAATGTATATTCTCATTTTGCCATTGAAATCTTTTGAAGACCACTTTACTCTTGTTCTTCAGAGGAAAGATAGGAGAAATGCTTGTCATAATAATATTTTGCCATACCTATAAATTTTACATCTGCATTCAAATGTTCCGTACTATAGGGAACTAAATATATGTCGACACAAAAAATCTGGTGTGACAAGCACAGAACACAACCGAAGGTAAGAGAAAGTTGTGTGCTGTGCTATTATCACATTTGACTTGTATTTTAATGATCCAAAAATGGATATTTCTTAAAGCATAATTCTTATATTGTGTGACGCACATGACGCAAGAAGTGTTCGAGGAATGAACCTTTCACCCGAGCCTCCATCAGAATCAGATGTCGAACAAAAAGAATTTATAAATAAAATCAAGTTACGCAATAAAGGATGATATTTGTTAGAAGAAAATCCGGTGAAAATCCATTTTTTTTTTTTTAATTAAAGACTCTCGTTATTTATTATTATGACATAATTCATGCGTTTGTCTGTGAAATTTAATAATAATTATAAAATTAGAAGGAAGAGAGAAAAGAGGGAAGAAAAATTATTAGAGTGAATCCTTCTTTTCAATCAATTCAATATTCATATTTTCAAAACTACTGTGCTGTTCAAATGAAGGCGCGCGTCTCGAGGTGCTGATTTTGAGAGGTTCCACGGGCCACAATTTTGAGGCTATCGACCTCAAATTTCTTTTAAATTAAAGCTATTTAAAATATCTACAACTTATAGAAGCCCTTTTTTTGATTTTCGAAAAAATAAATTTTTTTTTTTTAGATTAATCGCGTTAAATAAAAGATATTTTTAAAAAATTCGGTCTAT
The DNA here is from genome assembly GCA_023213315.1 of Euborellia annulipes. Taxonomy (NCBI): domain Eukaryota; kingdom Metazoa; phylum Arthropoda; class Insecta; order Dermaptera; family Anisolabididae; genus Euborellia; species Euborellia annulipes. Next base: position 63,551 of record JAKCPI010027865.1, on the reverse strand, counting down.
ATCTTATAGATAATTAAATTCGTAATCATTGTGTTAAAAAATAATTAATTTTTTGCCTTTAATTAATTAGCTGGAACCTCTCAAATGAAATGCTTGTTTCCCTATGGGCAGAACTAACGCCATCTCTTGCCGCCTAGAGTAACCACCTTCTCAATCGGCTATTAACGGTTTTTCGAGACGCGCACCTTAAATCATTACACCATATTATTTCATCCAATCCTTCTATCCGATAAAACTTTGTTCTTCTGTTAAGCCTTTATTTAGAATTCTTGTTTGTTTTTTTCGGCAACTGATGCCACATAGACCCTGCATTTCTTTTATTGATAACCAATTAAATTGAAATAAATTTTTGTCGCATGAGACTGGCTGGATGCGAACCCTTGGCTTTAAATTTTCTTTAAATTTGTAAATGAATTTATTGTTATTATTAATCACATATTAATTAAGAAATTTTTAAAATAAGCTTAGATGATTTATTTAAAATTCAACTATCAAATTAGTTTGGCTTTATTGCAATAGATGGCAGGCTAGTCTAAAAGCTGATCCTCTTTTGGCCTATATTTATATATTTTTATGCATTTATAAAAGATACATAATATATAATAACATTTATAAAGTATTTATTGTTAAAAGATCAATGAAAATCAACCAAATGCATTAAATATTATTAGCTACCATTCTGACATCTCTTGGCAAATTTTGGAATTACTTGATTTTTTGGGCATACTTTTATGACACACAACGCCATCTTAGCGGGAAAAACATGCGTAACCACTTCGCTCCTATTCCGTCTTATACAGTACACAGTTTTATCCGGGATTTTTATATAAAACTACAAAATCATGTATAAAGCCCAACTCTGATGACACGTATGAAATTATCAATCATTCAATACGCCCTTGCGGTCAACAGGCCAACTAAAAAAATTGACATTTACGGTCTGCCATTATAACATAACCTCACTTTCTCACTTCAAATATCTATAATAATTAATAATATCACTTAATAGGAATTGAAAATTAATGGAATCACAATTAAAGTTGTTTCTCGCGATGATATAAACACTGAATTCCTTCCCAGCTACGATGTCCCAGTTATTAAGAATTTCTTTTTAAACTGATCGTTTGCAATCGCTTATAATTTAAAGATGTAGTAAATTTAAAGCATGCCACCTTCGCTCCCGTTCCGCCTTAAATAAAGGTTCTTCTAAAGGATCAAGTTCCCTTTTAAAAGGGCTAGCAGGTCCGAAAAATGTATGAAATAAAACCTCAATGTAAATAATAGGCATAGAAGGATGCCAATTCAACCTTGTAGCTGTTTTTTCTTTTATTATTAACGTTTCGGATTCACATATTTATGCAAATATTCTCTTTATTTATTTCCTTCTAGCTATTAATTAATTAATAAGCGATGACAATCAACTTGTTCTTGAAGAAATGACCTAAAGGCATCAAAATGTTGACGTTGCATGCACTTTTACTTTTCTTTTTATTTATCGCATAAATAAACAAGATTATCGCATTCATTGATTGTTCACTTTCTCTTATCTATATATAGTTAGTATTGGATTCATGTCAAAAAATCAATGACAAGATTTTGATGGAAATACACGTTTTGAAGGCCCAAAAAAGTGGGTCTATCTGTCTGTAAACAAAATATCTCAAGAATGAAAAGAGCTTGGGGGTTGAGATGATTTTATATTTAAGTTAGGCACCCTCCCCCCCCCCCCTGGCACGTGACACGAAGCTTTTGAGCAAAATCGGGCTAAAGTGTAGAATATTTTTCTTTCTATGATAAGAAACTTTTTCGGGTTTTTTTCACACTCCATTCTATTTATTAGCCTAAAATAGAGGCGGCACAGCCAATTTGGACCAAATATCTCTAAAAATAACGAAAATATTGAAGAAATATGGCGGTGACAGTAGCCTTTAAAATAGGTGTTTTAACTTACTTTTTCGAGGTTTTTTTTTTTTGACCCATTATATTTAGAATCTTAAAAGTCTTGTACAGTGTATTTATAGTTGAGATGAATTAAATATTTTTAGGAAAATTGAATTTAATTTATCCAAAATGGAGTTTATTTATTTCTGTCATTTAAACTAAAAGTATTGTGACTAACTTCATGTTATCTTTACTCGAGGGGAAAATAAATCAAATCTACTTATTTGTGAATAATCATTTATTCATAAATAGCTATTCTCTGATAAATAGTATAATATTTATATCCATAAGTGACGGCATCTAGTTATATTCCTTGACTTTGTTTTTTTCTTTTAATCTCACTGAAGTAAGCTTCGATTTGTTTAATGATTGACAACTAATGTGTTAACGATAGACAAATAAAATAGATTTGAATAATTTTTGAAAAAAATATTTGTTTCATCTCATCTATAAATACACTGTACAAGATTTTTAAGATTCTAAATATAATGTGTCAAAAAAAAACCTCGAAAAAGTAAGTTAAAACACCTATTTTTAAGGCTACTGTCACCGTCATATTTCTTCAATATTTTCGTTATCTTTAGAGATATTTGGTCCAAATTAGCTGTGCCGCCTCTATTTTAGGCTAATAAATAGAATGGAGTGTGAAAAAAACCCGAAAAAGTTTCCTATCATAGAAAAAAAAAATGTTGACATATTGTAAACTCGAGCCTAAATATTTTCCCATGTTTATAAATTTTACATCTTGAGTTCTAATAAATCGGGGGGGAAATTAAATACATATGTCGAGGCAAAAAATCTGGTGTTACAAGTACAGATGTGTGCTGTGCGACCAGTCACACCAGATTTTTCACTTTCCCTTTCCTATACAAAAAATTAAGAGAAACGTGCTGCTGGGGTGTTCGAGGGCCATTCATAAAGAAATCCAATTGATTTCAAGTGAATAAAGATTTGTCTTTCAGGAAGAGATTACCTGTAAATAAATAAATAAATAATTTCTCTCCTCTTCAATTTTACTTTCTTACCTATAAAAAGACGTTCGACTTTAAACAAATATTGTTTGTTTGTTTTTTTTTTTTCATTGAAAGTAAAAATTAAAAATTAAGAGTGGAGAAAATCTCTTTGCAATTGGGCTGAAGAAATGTTTTTGACACAAGAAGAGATTATTGAAAATAACGTTCAATGCCATGCGTGAAAAAATATTAAATAACATATTCTCAAATTTTTTTTATTTTAAACATTTACAATATTTTAGATTAAGTTAAGATAAAAAAAAAGAAAGGTTATGTTAGGTTAGTTTATTTTTTTGAATATGCCGATTCGCAGAAGTTGCTCTCAAGTTGCGCTCACTCGTTAACATGTTGATTAAGCATATTTTTTATCAAATATATTTGTCCTACCTTGAGAGGAATTTTAATATTTCTTTAATAACAATTATAAATTTCATAAATGGGCAATAGTCGTGAAATTAGAAACAAGCACACTAACAATGAAAAAAAATTAATTAATCATAATTAGTCATTAATTATTGAAATTGAAATAAATAATATTCATATAATAAATAAATTAAAACGTGAATAACATTCATCTAGTTATAACTTAAAGCGTTTGAGGATTATTTTATTAAATTTTCATCTCATCTTATAATTCATTAGTTGCAAATAAAACCAAATTATTTAATGCTAACTCAGTTAATGATGGATATTCATTTTGTGGTTTTATTCAAAATTCTGAAATATAACTTCTCTTCGCGGCATCTAGGGATAGAAAGTGCAAAATTTCATTTCGAAAATTAGGTTTTTTACTAGCCGCGGCGTCCGTCTTCGCCCCCTGAACCCCCAAAGGCGGAAACTCGCCTTTTCTTAATTGGACCCTGTTATGCAATGGTGTGTCAAAGACCAAAAAATTCAAAATTGAGTTAAGCGCGGAATATTGTTTCAAATGCTTTAATTAATAGTATTTTTTATGAAATATGTCTTTAAAAAAATTATATTTAATGTTACTTGCATAATTGACAAGAAAAATTATATAGAATCCAATGTAAACAAAAAACTTTATTGTTGATTTTTTCAAAACTCGATGTTTGGTCTTTGACACACCATTGCATAACAGGGTCCAATTATGAAAAGAAAATTATTATTATTATTATTCCAATCCAGTGCTTGCTTGAGGATTTGTTTACATTCATAGAATACTCAAATGGAAAGAATACATAAATATTTCTGTATACATTTCCTATGGGAGAAATTGTAACTTTAGGAATTAATAACTCAAAAAGTTATAAGAATTTCGGGATGAAAATAATGTAATCCTGTAAATATAATGTATAATGAAAATCCTGTAAACCCTAGAAGGTTCACTTGAAGCATAAAAAATATTGTTTCAAATTTCCAACGGGAAGTTGCCTAAATGGAGCGTGACAAACGGACATTAGCGAATTATATAAATAGAAGATTTATGCCGGGGTACAAAAAAACAGTTCTGTAAATATTTAAATGTCTGTTAGTAAACGTCGCTTTGAGCTTTAAAATTATAGGCTGTGCTAAGGAAACTTTAAAGGAACCGTTAACTATTCCCTGCTGTTAAGATATATAGATAGATGCAAAACGATTGGGCCACCGAAAATGACAGCTTTCTATGTAGTTGGCCATTTGACCGCAAGGGCGCATTGTCAAATTGTATAATTTATAATAGTACCAAAATTATAAAAGAAATTAAAATAGTAATTATATTTGTATTCTTTAAATTTTAATTGTTAATATTAGGTTACAAAACAAAAAATGTTTAAATATTTAAATATCGTAAAATAAAAATAATAAATAAGTTGATTGCTCTGACTTTCATATGTTAAATGATAAAGAAACAGGGAATATGCTATAACCTCACTTTTTCTCTTCGTCAGAAGAATATTTATAATAATTATTAATATCGCTTAATACGTTTCAGAAACTCAATTAAATTAATGTATTTATAAATTACCTCTCTCCCGTGATAATAGAGTCACTAAATTCTTTTTTATTTCAATGAAACAAATCAGGTTAGTGGATACTTTATAGTTTAAAGCTCCGATTTTCAACCTTTAGTTTAAATACCGCTTTTACGAACCAATAACCTTTAAATACGTTCTTGCAACCCGGCATTAGAATACTAAATAAAGAGGGCGCAGGCAGATGCTACAATGAATTAATGACAGCCCCTAAGCACTATTATAGACCTTAGTTCTTTAATTTTCTTTATTTTTTGTACACACTGACAAAATTTCATAAAATAATTTGAGATGATTCGAACAAGAAGCGCGATTTCTACCTCTATTCTGTCTACAGAATCGACATCTGTAGAGCGTGAGCCCTTGGCCTTTCGCCCCGTATCGTTTGCCATTTATTTTTACATAAAAGCAGATTAAATTAAATCAAGGTGTGAAAAAACACGGACATTAAAGAAACAATTAAAATAAGAGTGTGTGGAATGTGAACTTTATTTATTTATTATTATTAATATTCAAGTTCACTTGTTATTAACGTTAATGTTTTTCTATAAAATTTTCATAGTCCATTAAATTATTTATGTAGAAATTAATAATAATTAAAAAAATGTGCTGTGACTTGTCGCACAATATATAACCTTCCGTTGTGATGGCACAAAAAATTTAGTTCCTCTTTTATTCCTAGAAATCACGAAAAAACCGAAAAAGTGCATCAGTAAAGTATTAGTGCTCTTTGGCCGATTTTGTTCAAAAGGTTTGTGTCACGTCCCAGGGGTGTGCCTAACATTAATATAAAATTTCAACCACCTAGCTCTTTTCTTTCCTAGTTTAAATTGATAACACTGTGCGGCAAAATGAAACTTTTTTCCTGCCCCGAGATAATGCCTTCCGATTCTTAAGGGGCTACGGGAGCGAAGTGGTTACGCATGTTTTTCCCGCTAAGATGGCGTTGTCTGTCATTAAAAGTATGCCCAAATATCAAATAATTCAAAAATTTGCCAAGAGATGTCAGAATGGTAGCTAATAATATTTAATGCATTTGGTTGATTTTCATTGATCTTTTAACAATAAATGTTATTATATATCTTTTATAAAAGCATAAAAATATATAAATATAGGCTATTAGAGGATCGGCTGTTAGACTAGCCTGCCATCTATTGCAAGAATGCTGAACTAATTGGACAGTTGATTTTTAAATAAACCATCTAAGATTATTTTAAGAATTTCTTAATTAATATGTGATTAATAATAACAATAAATTTATTTTTAAATTTAAAAAAAAATAAAGATTATTGGGACAGATTGTTTTTTTGTATTTGCTTGATAACAAAAAAATTAATTACGATAATTTTTTAATAAGTCATTAAATAAATTATAGCTCGATGTCCCAATGATCTCTTATGAATTTAATTCATTAAAAAAAAAACCGCATTGAATAATTCCTTATAATAGTCTAGTTTTTTTTAAAGTACGTTTAGACGTCGCTCCTGAACCCCCTTAAGTAAAATGACCTCCTGAATTCAAATATGACCCCCACCACGTACTGTTTTCGCGGGTGAGCCCCCTACTTTTCGTTAGAGGTAGAAATTACTTCTTGTCAAAGTTTGAAAAAAAATTATAATCTATGAAATATACATGGTAAAGTTACGCTTTTGTAATTAAATCAGGAAAAATATGACATTTATAAAAACTAAATGTATTTAAAGAAAAATCTACATGGGGTAGACTACCCTTTACTCAAAGGGCACAATTTTTTTTTTGTTTTTTTTTTTTTGTTAATTTAAGGTTGTTCGGATAGTACATCGTAAGTCATAATAGAATCTAAATTTTTTTTTAATAAAATTAAAAATTTGAATGCCAAAATTCCTTATTATAATTTAGTCGTGACCTATCATAGTTGATAATTGGATTAAGTTAATAATTTAATTGCCAAAAATAATAAATGAGTGACTTTTGACTCGAGCAGTATTTCACGTAATATAGAACTGGCAACATTGCATTCATCAACTATCTATTTTAAATCTTAAACGCCTTCAATTTTATTTTATTTAATATATTACAATGTTTAATGCAAATCAGTTTAAACACAATGGACGATTTGCGAGAAAAAATATTGTAAAATTGAAAAAAAAAATGTAACTGACATCGAGAAAAGACAATTATGTTATGCGACGTTGCCAGGCTGATCTGGCTCTCGATTCTTCCTTATTTTTAAATATTGGCGACTGTCATTTTGGAGAATTTTTTGACTTTCTTGTTAAAATATCTTTAAAAGCTTTCGGCAGAAACTTTTAATTTTATGTTTAACGTATTCCTCGGAATTGAATTGATAAAATGTAAGTTTTTTGTTTTTGTATCTATTGCAGAGGTGGCTATATAATTCGATATGTGTGCGTTTCGTCGTTATTCCCCATAGGCTACATGTTAAATTTCAATTTTTTTTAAATTAATTACACGATAACCCTGTGTCAGATCTGCTTCAAAATTTTATTTTAAACGTATGTGATAGTGATTAATAACATATTAAAAAATTAGCTTTTAATCTAATAAAGTGCTTTAATGTCCGAACAACCTTAAAATAATATATTTTCTATATTTACAAGATATTTTCTTTTCCTTTACTCATTAGAATAATACTTGTATTTTTCAAAACTTTAACTTTACCAGGTATATTTCATAGATTATAATTTTTTTCAATTATTGACAAGAAATAATTTCTACCCCTTTGGATAAAATATGTAAATATTGAAGGACATAGAAGAATTCGTATATTTAAGTTTAAATTTGTAAAGATCAGCCCAAAAAAATGAAAGTTAGCCGCATATTTGCCAATTTGACCAACTGAGCTGTGAATCTTGCATCTTCTTGCAAGGGCTTCGGAATCGCCCACACCCCACCCGCTTTGTCCTATATATTTTTTTTTAATTGAGGGATGTTTAAGGAAGGGTGAGGTGGGTCTGTCAGCTGGAATATGTAGAAAATCAGTGAAAAAATCGATCATTTTTAATGATTTTTTTGCATTTTACGGGACAAAATCCTCCCCCACATCCCCCCCCCCTGGATTCAAATGTTTTTTAACTTTTCACTTCTCTAGACCTTCTGAAGAAATGTTGAGGCTTTTCATCCCTCCAAATTTGATTAATGGCCCTATAATTAACGAAAAGGGGTGGAAATAAGTAGGGGGGCTCTCCTCCGAAAACGGTACTTGGTGGGGGAAAACTAAGGTCATATTTGGATTCAGGAGGTCATTTTACTTAAGAATCTGAAGGAATTTTCTCGGGGTTTTTTTTGGACTTTTTTTTGTGTATTTCCATCAAAATCTCGACATGATTGCAATATATTATATTAGGTAAGAGAAAGTGAAATGGCAATGGCCGGCCTCTCGAGTGCCGATTAAATAAATAAATAAATGCCAAGCAAGCCTATTATAAAGATAAGAGAAATATTAATTAAAATGGAGTGGAGAAAATGAGAATTTCCTTTCTCTTTGAGAGATAAAAATTCTAAATAGCTACGTAGAGTGTTTTTAAATTAATCAAGATAAAATGAAAATAAACAACTCAATTTATTGATCTCTATGGCCTCAGCAATTTATTCATTTTACTTTCTCTTACCTATATATATATGTTGATACTAGCCGCTCCGTCTGCCTTCGGCGGGTAGCCAGGCCCTCCGTCGCTACTTTTCAGGCAATTAATAATAAAAATCTGGTGTGCCTGGTCGCACAGCACACAATTTTTTCTTAATTTCGGTAATTTAAAGGCGCATTCTGTACTTGTTTGCCCGAATATAAATACAAATCAAATTTTTAAGTATTAATTACATTAAAAACTTTTTTGCGAAAAAAGTTTTTTTTTTTTTAAATCTCGGAGGGGGGGGGGGGGTAATTACCCTTTTACCCCGCCCCCTTGATTTTAGATGTTCCTTAAAATGTATATTCTCATTTTGCCCTCAAAATTGTTTGAAGCCCACTTGATAGGAAAGATAGAAGAAATAGTTGCTAAAAATAAATTTTACATCTTGAATTCTAATATATCGGTGGAAACTAAATACATATCGCCACGAAAAATGTGGTGTGACAAGCACAGAAAACAACTTTCGTATTGCCGAAGGTAAGAGAGCAAGTTGTGTGCTGTTCGACCAGTCGCAGCAGATTTTTTATTATCTAATAATGATGACTTTAAATTTTCATTTGGAGAGAGAATCCAGTGCTTTGGATTGGCTAAAATTTTGAGCCTCCCATTTAAGGGGGCTCGGGAGGGAAGGTGTTATACATGTTTCTCCCGCTAAGATGGCGTTGTGTGTCATAAAAAGTATGCCCAAATATCAAGTAATTCAAAAATTTGCCAAGAGATGTCAGAATGGTCACTAATAATATTTAATGCATTTGGTTGATTTTCATTCATCTTTTAACAATTAATGTTATTATATATTATGTATCTTTTATAAAAGCATAAAAATATATAAATTTAGGCTAAAAGGGGATCGGCTGTTAGATTAGCCTGCCATCTATTGCAAGAATGCTGAACTAATTTGACAGTTGATTTTTAAATAAATCATCTAAGCTTATTTTAAAGATTTCTTAATTAATATGTGATTAATAATAACAATAAATTCATTTTTAAATTTAAAAAAAAATAAAGATTATTGGGACAGATTGTTTTTTTGTTTTTGCTTGAAAACAAAAAAATCAATTACGATAATTTTTTAATAAGTCATTAAACAAATTATAGCTCGATGTCCCAATATTCCCTTATGAATTTAATTCATTTAAAAAAAAAACCGCATTGAAAAATTCCTTATAATAGTCTAGTTTTTTTTTTAAGTACGTTTAGACGTCGCTTCTGAACTCCCTTAAGAATTCTGGGTAATTTTTTACTAAATTAATTTCTAAATTGCCGAATTGTAACGTAAGATAATAAAATAAATGTCACCGAATTAATGATGAAAGAAGTCCTTTTAGAGGCTCTCACTTTTCATCATAGCATATGAAGTAAGCGCGCAAGAGAGAGAGAGAGAGAGAGAAGTGTTTACAAATAAAAAGCAAAATATTTAAGGTCAGAAACCTCTCGTCGCTAATTGCGTACCAGCTGAGAATATTTTTTTTTTTTTTTCGAATATATAAATATTGTAATTTTTACTTATTAACACGTAACACACAAATGCATGGGAAAAAAAAAAACATCAGCGCCAGGAGTCCAGAAAAGTAAAAAGAGAATAAAAAAATCTGGTGTCGAGATATATTTAGTTGCTTTTAGCACTTTAGTTAAGGTTGTTCGGACATTAAAGCACTTTATTATATTAAAAGCTAATTTTTTAATATGTTATTAATCACTATCCCATACGTCTAAAATAAAATTTTGAAGCAGATCTGACACAGGGTTATCGTGTAATTAATTTTTAAAAAATTGAAATTTAACATGTAGTCTATGGAGAATAACGACGAAACGCACACATATCGAATTATATAGCCACCTCTGCATTAGATACAAAAACAAAAAAACTTACATTTTTATCAATTCACTTCCGAGGAATACGTTAAACATAAAATCAAGAGTTTCTGCCGAAGGCTTTTAAAGATATTTTAACATGAAAGTCAAAAAAATTCTCCAAAATGACAGTCGCCAATATTTAAAAATAAGGAAGATTTGAGAGCCAGATCAGCCTGGCAACGTCGCATAACATAATTGTCTTTTGTCGATGTCAGATACATTTTTTTTTTCAATTTTACAATATTTTTTCTCGCAAATCGTCCATTGTGTTTAAACTGATTTGCATTAAACATTGTAATATATTAAATAAAATAAAATTGAAGGCGTTTAAGATTTAAAATAGATAGTTGATGAATGCAATGTTGCCAGATCTATATTACGTGAAATACTGCTCAAGTCAAAAGTCATTCATTTATTATTTTTGGTAATTAAATTATTAACTTAATAGAATTATAAACTATGATAGGTCACGACTAAATTATAATAAGGAATTTTGGCATTCAAATTTTTAATTTTATTTAAAAAAAAATTTAGATTCTATTATGACTTACGATGTACTATCCGAACAACCTTAAGGGAGTTCAGGAGCGACGTCTAAATGTACTTTTAAAAAAAACTAGACTATAATAAGGCATTTTCCAAAATCCACACCAATGGATGCATTTGTTTTTTGACAATCACATGTGGGTTCTCTGAACCCCAAATGCGGCAATTTTGACGATTAACAAAGCCATCCATCAAAGTGAAAATGTGCTTCGTCGCTTAGGATGATTTTTCTCGAAAAATCAGGGTCCACTTGTTGATGTTCGATAATCCATTCAACAAACTCTCTTCGCTGGGCATTGTCAGGGTTAGGCTTAAGTTCTTGTGTTAATTGAACTTTATAGGCATGGAGCCGCAGATCTGTAGAGGGCTTCTTCAAATTTGCACTTCTTGTCCACGCCGCGCCGATGTTCTTGGATTTTCACCAACACTGTCACGCACTGCTTTGATATTGGCATCTGAACGGCTTGTTTTTGGACGACCAGTTTGTTTAGCATCACCAGTAGATCCAGTTTTCCTAAATCTTTCAATTACTCTCTTCACAGTTGACGAAGTTAAATTAATATTCCGACCGTATTTTGTACGAAATTTTCCAACTGTGGCCTCCAATCTTTCATTATTTTTGAGATATTCTTCGACAATGTAAACACGTTGTTCTGTTGTGTAACGCTCCATTTTTACTAACCCTAGACTGTCAGCTGTTAATTTTTTTTTTATTTTCCAGGGTTGCCAACATTTTACTGCACAAATGGCGGCAAATTCAAATCTTGCGTAAATTTTGGGACACCCTATATTATTAAATTTGCTAACCGCTCTAGCCTGCACATGCATTATTATCTCTATCAATTAGGCTTATTAAAGAATTCCCCGTACACTATATAAATGATTCACAGAAATGTTATCTAAAGAAAAATTTAAAAAATCTGGTGGGACAACACAACATGCTTTCTCGAACATTCTTACCCAAGAGATTAAATTTTTGTTGTTATCAAGGAGTCTTATCTTTCCTATAAAATATAAAAGTAAAGTGTGTGGTGTGTGTGGCTCTTGTCTGTTGTGTTGAGGCATTCCGTCTCATGCGATAATTTCAATTTAATTAAACATAGACGCCGGAACTGGGGAGGGGGGGGGGGGGTACATTAGGAGGGGGCAAAATTTCTTCTTTTTATTTGATTTTATTTTTGAAAAATAAAATCTTTTAAGGTTGTTCGGATAGTACATCGTAAGTCATAATAGAATCTAAATTTTTTTTTAAATAAAATTAAAAATTTGAATGCCAAAATTCCTTATTATAATTTAGTCGTGACCTATCATAGTTTATAATTGTATTAAGTTAATAATTTAATTACCAAAAATAATAAATGAATGACTTTTGACTTGAGCAGTATTTCACGTAATATAGAACTGGCAACATTGCATTCATCAACTATCTATTTTAAATCTTAAACGCCTTCAATTTTATTTTATTTAATATATTACAATGTTTAATGCAAATCAGTTTAAACACAATGGACGATTTGCGAGAAAAAATATCGTAAAATGGAAAAAAAAATGTAACTGACATCGAGAAAAGACAATTATGTTATGCGACGTTGCCAGGCTGGTCTGACTCTCAAATCTTCCTTATTTTTAAATATTGGCGACTGTCATTTTGGAGAATTTTTTGACTTTCTTGTTAAAATATCTTTAAAAGCGGACGGCAGAAACTTTTGATTTTATTTTTAACATATTCCTCGGAAGTGAATTAATAAAATGTAAGTTTTTTGTTTTTGTATCTAATGCAGAGGTGGCTATATAATTCGATATGTGTGCGTTTCGTCGACTTTCGCCATAGGCTACATGTTAAATTTCAATTTTTTAAAAATTAATTACACGATAACCCTGGGTCAGATCTGCTTCAAAATTTTATTTTAGACGTATTTGATAGTGATTAATAACATATTAAAAAATTAGCTTTTAATCTAATAAAGTGCTTTAATGTCCGAACAACCTTAAATTAAAAAAAAAGTAAGAAATTCATTTTTTTCCAAAATATTTTATATAGACCCTATTGTATTTCTAATTTCTAAAAACATTTAATATTGAATTAAAAGAAGAAAATTAAAAATATTTATCTCCTTCAAAGAGTATAAATATAGCCTAAAAAATTTTTGATAAAATCACTAGGAAATTTTTTAAAATTTTAATTTTATTAAAATTGTGATTTTATTTAAAATTTTTAAAGCTTTATAGTAGATTTGTTTTTGTTTTATACTATTTGAACATATTAAATTATTTTAATTTTCTAAAAAAAAATTTTTGCCCCCCCCTGATTCAAATTCGTTCCGGTGCCCCTGGAATTAAATACAAACGGCCTTCAATGTCGAAACCCCTGGTATATGGTAAATTGTGAAATATTTTTTTTTTTTTATATTTGAAAAGGTAAAATAAAATCATATCTACCAGATTTTACGTTTCACCTTTTCGGTCATTAAAATTATTTCATTATACCAAATATTTAAGGCTAAAGCTATCAGTGTGGAAACTTAATTGTGGCGCTCACTGTACTTCATAGGAAATATTTTTCAAATTCACTTTCCGCCTTATCCTTCCATAGAGCCAATGTTAAATTCCCATATTGGGATTTAAATGTTAATTTCGATTCACAAATCCCTTTGGGATTTTTCACACATTTAAAAGAATTATGAAATTTTATATTTATTTACGAATCTATATTGTGTATAAAATGTCCAAATATGAGATTAAAATTTTGAAAAATAACTAGAGTTATGGGAAACTAAATATATCCCGACACAAAAAATCTGGTGTGACCAGCACGGTGCACCCTTCGGTAAGAGAAAGTTGTGTGCTGTGCTTAGTTTTTTTTTTTTTAATTTGTTTAAGATCTTGTCCGGTCATTAATGTCCAAATAACCTAGAACGCGATGCGACCAGAGGCGAATGCTCTACCTCTGAGCTATAGGTCAAGTGCGGGGTGAGGGTTCATGTCCCCATGGGCATTCACGACTTCTTTTTTTTAATTTAAGGGGGAGGGGGTGGGGATGGTCAATTGCCAGGATCCGTAAAGACATACCTGTTATAAATCTTCATAAAACGTTGCGTGATTATAAAAGAAAAAAAAAAAAAAAAAATGAGTAGCGGGTGGCAGACAAGACAAGACACTTTCACTTGTCACGTGCGTGGTGGCGTGGTTGAAAATAAAAACGAACTGTATAGTGAACACAGCACAAGTTTGAACTGAACAAACCAAACCTCTTGAGAACGAATGAACATCCATCCATCCCTTCCGTTCCTTCTTATGACGTCACGCGACGTCATGAAGCCCCCCCCCTCCCGCCCCTGAAGTCAACTCAACGCCCACAACTCTTTCTTTCTTCCTTCTTCTGTTCTTTAGTTCACCTCTTTCTTTATTAACCTAAATAATTTGAGAACAAAACGCGAACTACTTTTAAGTTTTAACTTTAACGTTGTGACTTGACGCACACTCATATTATTACTTTCTCTTACCTATCTATGTTATCTATGTTAATATATATATAGAGAGAAAGTATTGGATTCATGTCAAAAATTCGATGTCGAGATTTTGATGGATATACACGTTTTGAGGTCCCTTGAATCCAAAAAATCTGGTATCACACAACTTTTCTTACCTTCGTAATCGAAAGTTGTTACTTCTTGTCACACCAGATTTTTTTCAATTTTTATTTCCACATAGGCTATGGTACATTCGATTTTTAAGATTAAAATTTATAATATCAAAATGTTTATATTTTGTTACTATCACCATTTCTCCTATTTTTTCTATGGAGAACAAGTAAAGTGGTCTTCGAAGATTTCAATCACAAAATGAGAATATACATTTTATAGAGAATCTAAAAATAATTGATTTTTGAATTTTAATCAAAATCGTTGGAGCAAATTTTGAGAAAATCGAAAAAAAACTGAAAAAGTGCATCGTAAAGTACTAGTACTTTTTGGTCTATTTTGTTCAAAAGCTTCGTGTCACGTCCCATGGGGGTGCCTAACTTAAATATAAAATTTCAACCTCCTAGCTCTTTTCGTTCTTGAGATATTTTGTTCACAGACACACACACACACACACACACACACAGACAACAGACCATGTTCGAAAACCACTTTTTGATTCAGGGGACCTCAAAACGTGAAGATCCATCAAAATCTCGACATCGAATTTTTACATAACAATACTTTCTCTCTATATATATATTACATATATAATAGGAGAAAAAAAAATTCAATATACACCTCTGTCACAAAATGTAGGCCATATGGCCCCCTCTTCTAGAGACGTCCCAGGCCCCCAATTGTCTCGGTACGCCCCTGGACATTGGATTGGAATAGTAATGATAATTTTTTTTTTTCATAATTAAGATAAGGCGATTCGCATTCCGTCCTAGGCGACAAAATGTATGTAATAATCAATTTTGGGGTCTAAATGGCATTCGATGCCGAAAAAGACCTTAAATAAAAAGAAAAGGCGAGGGTCCGCAGCAGAAGGGCCCGCGGGGGGTCCAGGAGAGGCGCCGCGGCTAGTAAATACGTATAAAATTTCATAAGAACTGGAAAACATTTTTTTTTGTAATGTGTAAAAAGTTAAGGGTACCCCCCCTTTTGAATCGAAATTAACATGCAAATTCCCTATATCGGGATTGGAAGGAATGAATGAATTTGAAAAATCTAAAATCCTACATCAGTAAAAAGTGTTGTTCACGAAAAATTTTACTGATCTACTTTTTAAAGAGGGGCTCGCTGGTGTAGCGGGCTAGGGTATCGGCTTCTACAAAGAAGATCCCTGTTCAAATCCTGAGCTTTGAAGAATTTTTTTCATTAAATAAAAATATTTATTTAATGTAAACAAATGGTCAAGCAGGCGCTGGATTGGAATATTGGATCTCGCCAAAATAGCAACTCTACGAGGAGAGGGGGTTGCTGTGGCATCCCGTCCTCTGGAAGGGACGTCTCTCACAGTGATGCATTCTTCGGTCCTGAGGGAGTCCCTCCTCTACTAGGACATCCTCCCTAGCATAGAAGCGAGGAGGTCGAATTTTATATTTAAGTTAGGCACCCCCCCACGAAAAAAATAAAATCATTGTGTGGTTTTATGAAAGCACGATGCAAGTGAAACTTTTTTCGGATCGTAGGCTTTTAACTGAAAATTTTCAGAAAATTATTCAATTAAGGGTATTTTTTTTTTTTTTTTTTTTTTTTTTTTTAACATTCACACTTTTTTCTCATTCACACTCACACTCACACAGTCTTTTCGGCAACTTAGGCCATTTAAGACTTTAGACGATAACCGTTGTAATATATATTATCTATTGTGGGTTGAGGCATTTCTATTTAAGCCATCTGGTATCCAAATGGCTTAAATACGCCACACCCGGGGGCCGATTAAGGGTATTAAAATCGCGTTTTTAATCTTAATTTCCTGGCAACGGGAAATCAACAGTCACCAAATCGTTGAGGTTAAGTAATCCAACGCGGCAAACTCGGGATTGGACCACAGCAATCAGCGTGTGGAACGCTCCCCGGTTGCCATCGATACAATGTATATTAAAATTTATATAATAAATAAATAACCCCTAAATGGCCTCTGTAGCCGAAAGGGTTTAAAAAGAAAAAAAAAAAAATCTTAATTTAATAATTGGAAAATGGGAAATCAATAGACGCATGTTAAAAACTGAGAACAATAGCAATTGAAGATTTGAATCATTTTAAATTATTTTAAAAATTATATTTTATCAATTTAAAAATTGAAAAATTAAATCTCACAATTATTTTTTTATAATTCGTCATATATATTAAATTTCAACTTTCCTATTTTTGTCGTCATGGCTTGTGACGTTATAACTTGTAGCGTCACGGACGCCTTTGACGTCACGGCTTGTAACGCGACATGCTGATAGAGAAACGAAAATATTTGTGTCGATCAAAATAAAGTTTCACTTTAAAAATATAATGAAAAAAAAACTAATTTTGGAGTTAATTGCTCGGGATTTTTTTATTTATTCTATTAGAGGTTATCTTTCTGCACCAAATGACATCCCATTTAGTCTGATCTGATTAGCCGTTCGGAATCTACAGGGGTTTAAAATTTCAAATTAGAATTTACCGCAGCGCGGTAAAATAAAATGATAGGAAAAAAAATAAATGGTGAAATCTTTAGCTGAAAACTCATTCTTTCTAACCGTATATTCCCCATAATTAAACATCTTAAGACAGAGGAGTTATTCAAGCCGATAAACTTTTTCGTGCATGCCCCTCTAACATGCCTCTATAGACACATGATTTGTAAGACGTTGTCACGTCAAAAGAAAAGAGGGCGGGGGGGGGGGGAGTTTCAGAATGCTGCACAGATAGTTTTAACAAAACCAATTCACAGCAGTAAATTTTATCTAAATTTAATAAAATGCTTTAGGTGTGTATGTGGGGGAGGAAAAAAAGGTAGATAGATAGGCAGGTATTGAGGCATCTAAAGAGTCTACTTAGCCTTGAAGGCCCAGCATGTGTATGGAGGTGTATAGAAGACAACGAAAGTAACACACACACACACAGGTATTTGAGGACAAAGGTCAGATCGAAATCAAGAAAAAGTCAACCAACCAGCAGATACTTTTCATTTTCAATGACCGAAACAAAGAGACACGAATGCCTGCCTGCCTGCCCACCAGCAATCGATTATACAAAACACCTGGTGTGACTAGTCGCACAGCACACAAATTTCCTCTATCTTCGGTAATCGAAAGTTGTGTTCTGTGCGTCCAGTCACACCAGATTCATATAATAAGATTATATAAATTTTAGTAAGAAACTATTCAAATTTTAAGGAAATAAAAGCGTCCTTTTTAATGCCTGAACGTGTAAGAATATTTTATCGAGCTGCTTTATTCTGTTTTTAGTATTTTGTTGTTGTTAAGGATCAAGGGCGGATCCAGAGGTGTTTCTCGGGGGGGGGGGTAATCTGGAGTGACTGGTCGCACAGCACACTATTTTTTTTTAATTTCGGTAATTTAAAAGCGCATTCTGTACTTGTTTGCTAGAATATAAATACACATCAAATTTTTAAGTATTAATTTTAAAAATTTTACATTAAAAATAAATTTTTTTGCGAAAAAAGGTATTTTTTCGAATCTCGGGGGGGGGTAATTACCCCTTTACCCCCCTGTATCCGCCCTTGTTAAGGATTAGTCGAGTCTTTTAGATAAAACAACGTAGAGGCGGGGGGGGGGGGGGTAAAGAGGGTAATTACCCCCCCCCCGGGGATTTGAAAAAAATACTTTTTTTTTCGAAAAAAAAAATTATTTTTAATGTAAAATTTTAAAAATTAATACTTAAAAATTTGATTTGTATTTATAGTCTGGCAAACAAGTACAGAATGCGCCTTTAAATTAACGAAATTAAGAAAAAATTGTGTGTGTTGTGCGATCAGTCACACCAGATTACCCCCCCCCCCCCGAGAAACACCTCTGGATCCGCTCTTGCGTAGAGATTCCTTCCAAGCCCCCAAAAAAATTATTCCCATCTTCTTTTAAAGCCCTTCGATGTGAATAAATGGCCTTACTCTCAGGGGCGCCGGAACGAATTTGAATCAGGGGGGGGGGGGGGGGCAAAAAATTTTTTTTTAGAAAATTAAAATAATTTAATATTTTTAAATAGTATAAAACAAAAACAAATCTACTATAAAGCTTTAAAAATTTTAAATAAAATCACAATTTTAATAAAAATAAAATTTTAAAAAATTTCCTAGTGATTTTATCAAAAATTTTTGGAAAAAATTTGGAAAAAAATGAATTTCTTACTCTTTTAATTTTTTTTAATTTAGAAGATTTTATTTTTCAAAAGTAAAAATATAACATTTTTAAAAATAAATGAAATAAAAAAGAAATTTTGCCCCCCTCTGCCCCCCCCGTAGGATGCCAGGGGGGGGGGCAATGTACCCTTGCCCCCCCCCCCAGTTCCGGCGCCTATGCTTACTCTAGCAGCTTGTGGTCATTAAAAAAAAAAAATTTATTTTTCACTGTATCTTGAAAGTGGTAGAAAATAAAAAGAAACAAAATCTAGGACATTCTTCGATCTTGTATTTTAATATTAGTAACTGAGGTCCAAATGATTTATAGAAAGGTTTCTTGAATGAGCTGGCGACTAGGATAGGACAAGCTCCAGATTAAGGGGGTTCAGGAGGTAGAAGTTACGCATGTTTTTCCCGAGAAGAGGGCGTTGTGTGTCTTCAAAAGTAAGCCAAAAAACAACATCTATTAAGAAAATTTGCCAAGAGATGTCAGCATGGTAGCTAATCATTTAATGGATTTAGTTGATTTCCATTGATCTTTTAATAATAAATACTTTATAAATGTTATTATATATTATGTATCTTATATATAAATATAGGCTATTAGGCGATCGGCTGTTAGACTAGCCTGCCATCTTTTGCAAGAGTGATGAACTATTTGACAGATGATTTTTAAATAAATCATCTAAGCTTATTTTAAAGATTTCTTAATTAATATGTGATTAATAATAACAATAAATTCATTTTTAAATTAAAGATTACTGGGACAGATTGTTTTTTTGTATTTGCTTGATAACAAAAAAATTAATTACGATAATTTTTTAATAAGTCATTAAAAGAATTATAGCTCGATGTCCCAATAATCTCTTTAAAAAAAACCGCATTGAAAAATTCCTTATAATAATCTAGTTTTTTTTTAAGTACGTTTATACGTCGCTCCTGAACCCCCTTAACTGCAACTGTTGGAGAAATTTCCTCATCGGGATTGAAAGGTGGGAGATGGGCTTAAGTAATTAATTATCCCTTGCTTGTCGAATACAAACTATATATATATTTGATGAATATATATATTTTCCAACCGTAAACCGGGAGTCTGAGGAAATCATATCAGTGAGAATGAACGAGGAAGCGAGTGAGGGGGCAAGAGAACCTACCTAGCCTAACACAATAGAGAGAGTATTTGTGACCCCGTCTCCACCATCAGATCGGTGGAGCCCTCGGGTCTGTCCCTAGCCTCAAGGATTGCAATTTGGACTCTCCAGGCTATTCCTGGAGAAACTGCACCCTTCCCTGACTCGCTTCACTCACAGAGCCACCTCAATCCCACCCTCAAAGATACAAAAACATCACACTTCCGAGTGCGTCAATAAAAGACGTCTTTTCGCAAAACACAAGAACCTGGGCTTCGATCTTTCAATCAGATCTGACCGCATCTATTTATGAACCGTTCATGGAAGAAATCGACGAGAATTTATTTCATTTTAGCTCTCCGTTTGTATCCTAAATTAAAGAACAAACGGGTTCTAACAAAAGGAACTAGCGAAATGATTAGAGAAGACACCTGAAGCTAATAACAACAACAACTATCCAACAGAGGCCTAAAATGGAAGTATTCTCGTTGATTTCTCCACTATTGGATTCACCAGCCAAATCAAAAACATGTCGGTCAGAAACTGTTCGGTTTGTAAAAGAATCACCCATATACATGAGTCCCGGACCCTCTCAAAGACAAAACTTTTATTAAAAAAGATTAATGATATAAAGAGAATGCAGCAAATAATAAATAAAAAGCATCTATTTTGTTAACACTCTTTATTTAGGAACGTTTCGGCTATGATCAGCAAAGCCACCATATTCAGCCCTCCAAGCTAGAAATATATACATACATCCATTAATAATTGTTTTAAATAGTCATAAAAGTGCATTATTAGCAAAACAATTATTAATGAATGTTAATTTAATACTTAAGAGTCATTTTTGATGACGCCACTATATGGTGGTTTTGATCAAAATAGACCAAACTAATGTGGTACTTTATTTGAAACCCTTCGCGAATTAATGTAATTTCAAAAGACTTCCCGATGGGCTAGAGGTGTGAAATTTGATATTTAAGGATCATTTTTTATGATAATGAATAAATTTTTAATTGGGTCAAAATAGGTCAAACTAATGTGGTACATTATTTGAAGCCTCACGCAAATAAGGCCCTAGTTTTGAATTTTGATATTTACGAGTCATTTTTTTATGATAATGAATAATTTTTCAATTAAACCAAATCAAATGTTATTTAAAAGCCTCTAATTTTGAAAGTTAATTTTAAAAAAATCACACGAAAAAAATGACTAAAAAGCTTAAAATAAAAATAAAATAAAAAAAAGATTTTTAAACAAATGCTTTTATTTAAATTGAACTAAAAAGAGAGAAATAATTTAATTGTTCTTGTTAAAATTTTTTAATATTTATGACTTAAAATAAAAGCGTGGGGCGCTTCAAAGTGATTCCGAGGCTCGCGCCCCACGCTTTTATTTTAAGTCATAAATATTCAACAATTTTAACAAGAACAATTAAATTATTTCTTTCTTATTTCTCTCTTTTTAGTTCAATTTAAATAAAAGCATTTGTTTAAAAATCTTTTTTTTATTTTATTTTTTTCTAATTAAAACATTGAAAGAATTTTTATTTCGATACATCTTTAAAATAAAATATTTCTATTTTATATTAAAACAATAAATTTTTATAGTGGTTCTTTTGTCGTACAGCTTATTGTCTACTTAGAAAAAGGTAGCAGGTACAGAGGCAAGGAAGCTTTTGTTGTGTGTGCAAGTTTGGCTGCCTAACTCATAGGCATTCTCAATACTATTGCAATAGATGGTATGTATATATTTCTAGTTTAGAGGGCTGAAGATGGGTTTGCTGATCATAGCCGAAACGTTCCTAAATAAAGAGTGTTAACAAAATAGATGCTTTTTATTTATTATTTGCTGCATTCTCTTTATATCATTAATCTTTTTACTTTCTCTTACCTATGTATATATGTAATATATATATATAGAGAAAGTATTGGATTCATGTCAAAAATTCGATGTCGAGATTTTGATGGATCTTCACGTTTTGAGGTCCCCTGAATCCAA
The DNA here is from genome assembly GCA_023213315.1 of Euborellia annulipes. NCBI lineage: Eukaryota > Metazoa > Arthropoda > Insecta > Dermaptera > Anisolabididae > Euborellia > Euborellia annulipes. The sequence goes on along the minus strand of JAKCPI010027865.1, from coordinate 41,652 downwards.
AAAAGTGGTTTTCGCGACATGGTCTGTCTGTGGGTGGGTGGGTGGGTGGGTGTGTGGGTGTGTCTGTGTTCATTTTTAAGCATGAAGGAATTGAGCTACGAGGTTGAAATTTTATATTTAAGTTAAACACCCCCGGGACCGGAAAAATAAGCTTTTAATCAAAATCGGCCAAAGAGTACTAGTACTTTACTGATGTACTTTTTCAGTTTTTTTCGATTTTCTCAAAATTTGCTCCAACGATTTTTTTTTAAATTCAAAAATCAATTATTTTTTAGATGCTCTTTAAAATGTATATTCTCATTTTGCGATTGAAATCTTCTGAAGACCACTTTACTCTTGTATTTCATAGGGAAGATAGGAGAAATGGTTGCCATGGTAACAAAATATAAATATTTTCCCATACTTATAAATTTTACATCTTGAATTCATATGTTCCGTACTGTCGGGAACTAAATATATGTCGACACAAAAAATCTGGTGTGACAAGCACAGAACACAACTTTCGATTACCGAAGGTAAGAGAAAGTTGTGTGCTGTGCGCCAGTCACACCAGATTTTTTAATAAAAGTTTTCTTTGAGACTCATATTTTTGGGTATGGGATCAGGCGGATCTTTAAAAATATGAGTTCGCCCTCCCCCCCCCCTTCGCCTCTGATATTAGATGTATATAAATAACCACCACGATTGAGGAATCCTTTTGATATAATGCAAAAGGGCGAGGAATGGACGCCAAAACTTCTATAATGGATTTAATTCTAATAACAACAACAATTAGAATAGTAATATTGCATATATTAAATATTTATATAGAGATTTAGTATATATTCTCCCACTTTTTATGTTGTTCACGAATTTCGATGTATTTTATTATGCAAATAGTGTTACGTTCCAGCACCCCTGGAACCCGGGGAGGTGGTTAGTTCGCGCGACCCTGAGCGCTACCATCCCCGGGTAGGGGATGAGGGAAGGGGAAGAAATGGAGGAGAAATTTAGAAGGCAGTGAGCCTCAGTCTCGAGTGGAGTCTCAAAAGAGCAGTGTGCACGATGTAAAGGAGTCTCCAGTTGAGTCTCCAAGAGAGTAGTTGTAAGGATTGCGCCCCAGTCACCCCGAAGCGTGGGTTCAACCCATCATTTAAAATAAATAAATATCTAAAAGAAAATTAAACGTTTTTTTATACTTTTATATACCCTCCCCATAACCTGTCGGAACCAAAGGAAACCTGCGTCGAGGAGCAACCAGGGATTTTCACCTTCTCTAGATCAGCCGCTCGGTCATTAGGAGGTGGAAAATCGTTACATGGTGTCAGGTGAGTGGGTTGCACCCCCAACTCATCTTAATTAAGAAGAAATTATAAAAAACTATAATCAATCTAATAATAATAATTAAAAAAAAAAAAAAAATTATATTTATGCACTATTATATCACATTTATATGTAAAAAATTATTTAAAACAAAATTTATAATAATAATTAATATTAATTAAAACAAAATAATAATTAGAATAGTTACGCTTAAAAAAAAAAAAAAAAACAATTATTGTCTTTTAAATATTAAATAAAAATAACACTAATACTAACTAATACACTGATTGCAAAAATCTAATCTAAATAATTTAAAAATAATACTAATACTAAAAAATTTACATCAAAAAAATCTACGCCTTAAAAAAAAAAAAAAATAATTTGAATGGTTTCTTTTCAATAGAATTTCCTGTAATAAAATTTTACTGTCTTTAACATTTTCTTTATAAAATCTCAAAAAAAAAAATATAGCCTATCTTTTCTCTTTCTAAAAATTTAACTAAACAACTTTTAAAACAAAAAAATATCCAAAATGGAAAACGCAATTAATATTCAACCCCAAATGGAGCACTTAGTGCAACAATGGCAACAAAATATGGAACAAAAATTTAATAAAATGCTAGACATATTAGCCTCAATAGAAAACAAAATTAAAAATAAAAGTACCAAAATGTCACCCCCGGCTGTCCACGCAACTACGGTTGTAAGCTCAGGAGAGTCGCTCTGGCGCCCTGTGGACAAAATCGACTCCCCAACAACAACACCTGAACCCCAAATAACACCTGAAACTAAAATTAATAATGGTGAAAATTTTAATTTAGCCATACCCCCAATAAATTTAGAAGCAAACACCACACCACATAAACACACAAATTTAAACACCGAAACGTCACTGGCGATAGAGACAAATACATTCGAAAAACCAGTAGACGCACCCGGTCAACAAATAACAAAAAATTATTCAGGTCAAAAAGAACCCCCCATTGGTACAATTAACACCAAGGTCAAAGAACCTACAAGAAAAATTTATATAGACCTACCTCTTTTCAATAAAAACTTTCGGCCTTTATCTGATTATACCCCCAAGAAGCCCAAGCTAGGACACGCTCCCGACGGATACCAACCTAATTACCGAATTTTGCCTTCTCGTATTAATTTATTTTCATATTACAGAGACCACTATACGACTTGTATAAGTGACCTTCTCCCAAAAATCCATTCAACGCGTCTTAAACAATTTTTTCTAAACAATTTTACTAAATACACAGGAAACCATAAATCACAAACACTCAACTACGACCCAATACCCGGATTGACAAATAAAAATTTATTGAGAACAAAAAAAAAAAAAAACTACCAAATATATTTAATCAAATCTTTAAAAAAAAAAAAAAAATACATATACTCCAACAAATTGTAATATTTTCCTATAATGAATATGTATCTAACTAATCTCTATATAATAAGAAATCTTTAAATAAAACATCAAAAAAAAAATAAATAAATAAATAAATTCAAAATAATACTTTGTAAATTAAGAAAGAAATAGAATTTTCAACATATAAAACAAATAATAAATATTATCTAAAATTTAAATAATACAAACACATTCAACAAAAAATTAAAATAAATATAAATAATTAAAATATCATATATCTTAAAAAAAAAAAAAATGTAGCAAACATCCATCATAATAATAAGAATAATTTAATGTTAATTTAAAAGAAGTTAAATCTAAAATTTATATTGTCTAGTTTTTGTAAGACACTTTTATAAAACAAATATTAATATATAGTAAAAGATAAAAGATAAGTAAATGTATTGATGTTACGGAGTTAAGGAAATGAAAAGTTTTTATAAAAATATTTAAATTTCAATGGATAAATATAATTGATGTAAAAAATTTGTAATAGAGGTGTAGGAAGAATTAAAAGTTAAAAAAAAATAATAATTTACTAGAAGGATATATAAGAAATTTAAGTTGAAGTAAACGGAAATGAAAATAAAGATAAAAAAAAAAAAAAAATAATAAATAATAATGATAATAACACTAAAGAATTGAAAGTTTAAAACAATTATATTAAAGTAGTATATTAAAATAATTAAAAAAAAAAATCAAAGCTCTTAATAATTAATAAATGAAATATTATATTAAAAAAAAAAAAAAATTTAATAAAACGAAAGTAATTAATGTTTATAAAAGATAGAAAATCTTAAGACAGAATTGAAATTGAAGAAGGGAGATGTGATAAAGTTTGGAAATAAATAATTTAATAAGTCACTAAATAATTTAATCTTATATTGTAATCTATATTGTAAAAAAAAAAAAAAAAAAAAAATTTCTAATTATACTTATGTTTATATTGTAAAAAAAAAAAAAAAAATATATTTTTATACTTAAATCCAACGTTTACGGGTGAGTGAGGGGCAATTGTCAATTAGAATATAAGATTTCATAAATCAGTGTATAGTGAAAAATGAAGTGTTTAAAAGTATATGTATATAATGGACCCTTCAAGAAAAATTGAGGAAAAATAGGCGCTAGTAGCTTCTCTTTTTCCTCAGAGGGGCTGTTACGTTCCAGCATCCCCTGGAACCCGGGGAGGTGGTTAGTTCGCGCGACCCTGAGCGCTACCATCCCCGGGTAGGGGATGAGGGAAGGGCAAGAGATGGAGGAGAAATTTAGAAGGCAGTCAGCTCAGTCTCGAGTGGAGTCTCAAAAGAGCAGTGTGCACGATGTAAAGGAGTCTCCAGTTGAGTCTCCAAGAGAGTAGTTGTAAGGATTGCGCCCCAGTCACCCCGAAGCGTGGGTTCAACCCATCATTTAAAATAAATAAATATCTAAAAGAAAATTAAACGTTTTTTTATACTTTTCATATACCCCCCCCATAACCTGACGGAACCAAAGGAGGCCTGCGTCGAGGAGCAACCAGGGATTTTCACCTTCTCTAGATCAGCCGCTCGGTCATTAGGAGGTGGAAAATCGTTACAATAGGGGCTTAATAATAATTATTTTGATCCCTACTTAATGAATATATCTAACTATAAAGTGTAAATGTACTTACCAAGAAGTAGACATTATTGGAATTCTGGGCCGGAGTGACAGGGCCCTGTTGTCCATGTCAAGGCCTCTCTGTCGGCTTTGTCGCAACTTGAGTCGAGAAGACAAGAGCAGCAGGTAACAACTAGAAAAAAAAATAAAAAATAAAAGAGAATTAGGAAAAATTTCCAACTCATACACACACAGACATAGTAAATATTTGGCATAAGTGGGACAAAAGCTCTATCTATACCCCCCTGCTTTCCAATAGGATAATCCTCCATTTTTCAAAAATATTTTTAGCCCCCCCCCCCCAATTTGGGGATTTTCCTGGGGTGTCCATAATGTCCTCTAAAATGGTGCAAAAAAAAAATTTCATTCAAAGGGAAGTCGGTCAAACAGAGGGTGACATACGGGCCAGAGCATTCTGCAATTATTTAGATATATATCCTTTGAAATGTTAAAAAAAAAGTATCTATCAGTTGCCCTAAAAATAAATTAAATCCTGAAAATGTTTAAATTTACTTTTTTTTTTTTTTTTTTTTTTTAAACATTCACACTTTTTCTCATTCACACTCACACTCACACACACATTCACACAGTCTTTTCGGCAACTGAGGCCATTTAAGACTTTTAGACGATAACCGTTGAAGTAATATATATATTGGGGGTTCAGGCATTTCTATTTAAGCCATCTGGTATCCAAATGGCTTAAATAAAATCATCGGACTGCCTGGGTCCGAACCCGCGACGTTTGGTATAGGAGGTAGGCACTCTACCTACTACGCCAAACTCGGGGGCGTTTAAATTTACTTGACAAATCGAAATTTTCCAAAAATGATTGTGATGTCACCTTTGTAATCTTAGCTGAATTGTACCTGAAGAAGGCCACAGAATGAGTAGCCGAAACGTTGTAACTCTTACAAGTAAAGAACAGTTTTTTTTTTTTTTTTTAAACATTCACACTTTTTTCTCATTCACACAGTCTTTTCGGCAACTTAGGCCATTTAAGACTTTAAACGATATCCGTTATTGATTATTATACATATTTGGGTCCAGGCATTCTTATTTAAGCCATTTGGTATCCAAATGCCTTAAATAAAATCTTCGGACTGCCTGGGGTCCGAACCCGCGACGTTTGGTATATGAGGTTAGCACGCTAACCTCTACGCCATGCCCCGTGGGCTAAAGAACAGTTAAACCGAAAATCAAATTCTTTTATTATTGATAACACTGTGAAACTCCTAAATATTGATTTGAGATCTCAATATGTGTGTGTGTTTTTTGTGATTGAGTTAATATATTGTATCTTGTATTATTTAACATTTAATTAAATATATTTTTCTAATCCCTTATTCCCACATTCTCTCTTATTTGATATCAAATCCAAAATATAAATTTACAAATAGTTTTTACTTCATTTTGGAATTTTTTCTCCATTTAATTCAACGGAACGAACTAAGAAGGCGGTGAAAGAAGTTTTGTTTATTAGTTTTTTTTTTTTTTTTTTTTTTTTTTTTTGTATTTATTGTAACTAACGTTTGTTGTCCCGATTAATGTAATCAATTAACCCAAATAAATCAAGTTTTTTACAATTCTGTTCAGTTTATATGTTTGATCTGTGGTTCAGTCTATTACACAACAATGGTAGAACTCACATTATTTTTCATGTTTAAAATAAAGGATATCGAATGTAAATAAATAAAAAAATGTAAGAGGAGATGATTAAAAAGAATAAATAGAAGATGAGATTTAAACTTCCGACCGTTAGTTTTCGTTGAAACATTTTGTGTTAATTAAAATTAAATATTCAAATTAAACACTAAGTTATTTGTTTCAAAGGTTTTATTAATTAAAAATTAATAATCCCTTCTGATTGTGAAAGGTAAAAAAAATGAATTTATCAAAATCAATAACTTGTAGTTGAATAAATATATAAGTAAAAGTAAATTTTATATATATATATCAAGCAATGAATCCATCTTTTAATTAGATCGCCTTGTCACTTTATATATATATATATTTTGGATCACACTGACATTTGTCATTATAAAAATTGTTTCTATTATATTTTATTTGTTAAACTTTAAGTCAAAAATCCTGGTTCAATGCAAATAAGTGTCTGTAACTAAATTGTACTTGGAAATCAGAAGATTAGAGACCTAAAGTTGAACAAATAAAATAATAGAGAAAAATTTTTTTATTTATTAATGATGAGAATCAGTGGGATCCAATATAGACTATATAAATGGGGATATAAATTCATAAATGATTTTGATAAATCCATTCTTAGCTCTTTTAAATCAGAAAATCATCTTTTATTTTAAATATAATAAAAATTGATATTTTTCTAAAAAAATATATATACATAAGTATGTCAGCATTATAAATATTCGTTTAATAATTTTAAAAAGAAGCTTAAAAAGGGAAAAAGATAAATATTATCTGATTCCAAAATGAAATCAAAACTATTTGGAAACTTATTTTTTGTATTTACTGTCAAATAAAAGGAAAAAATATTTAGAATTACAAGTGCATCACATAAGAAATTAATAAAACATGCTATCAATTTATATCCCAGTTAATATAATCGTTAATTAAAACAAGTGGGAAATGCGGTTTATTAAAATTTGGCTTTTAATTTACCTGTAATTTGTAAGATCTGTCAGACTGATTTTGATTTAAAATAATTCACTCACGATTAAGAAAATAATTAGAGAAATTAAATTAAAATAATTAATAAAATACAATCAAGGATTTATAAAAGAAATTAAATAAATGAGAAAGATGAGATGAAAGGTTAAAAGCTGGGCAACTAATTTTCTTAACTCACACTCACATAAAATGATTTAATTTGTTAGAAATAAATATTACATAATAAAATCATGCGGAATGGATTAATTATCAAAAGAAATAATAATTAAACTTACATTTAATAAATGTGATGACAGCAGAATTTAGGCGGTAAACGCGTTAGAAAAGGCGCAACTTGACAGGCAGGGAATAAACATGTCAGAGAAGCTGTCAAATGGACGACCAACTCTTTGACAATTAATCAAAAAAATAAAAACATGTATAAAATAAATTACTCTAGCTTTAAAAAATAATTTTTTATATAAATTGTTATTTTACTTTTTAGTTTATATTATATTAAAAAAAAAAAATTAAATTCACGTCCAGAGTTGGCAGGTTTTATCCCGCCGAGTATAATACACGGTTTTATACATGTATAAAAATATTGCGGATAAAACTAGGCCGATGTATAAAAAGTATAAAACTGTAAAAAACCAACCCCCCTCCTGAAAAAAAAACAGCTTAAAAGCTTTTCATATTTTATAATGTTTTAAAGCATTGACGATGTTGTTTGCTTTTTATTTAGTGAATAATATAAACAAAATGTTGATAATTGAAAAATGAAATTTTATTTGAATTTCCTTCCTCGTCGGGTTTGCGCATGCGCATCCAAGTTTTATACGTTTTATACATTTTATACGTTTTATACAAGTTTTATCCGCAATTTTTGTATAAAACTGCAAAATCGTGTATAAAACCCAACTCTGTTCACGTCTGTTAAAAATTCGTATTTTTTTTTTTTTTTTTTTCAAAGCAATAAAATATTATTTTAAAAACAAAATTAATTTTAAAAAATTCTTACATACATTATTTTAAATTTAAAATAATTTATTATTTAAATTTAATTTTTCATATGGATTTTGTTACCTGAGTTGCTGTTTCCAATCTCCTGTCATGTCTGTCATCAGCTGTCAATGAAAATAAATTTTCAATAAATCTAATATAAAATTGATATAAATTTTGCAAATTTTCTTTTCAAAAATTATTTATTTTAATTTTTAATTTATTTATTTATTTTTTTTTTTAATTTTATTTTTTATATTACCACATGAATATGCATAAAACTTAATTCCCATATTATGTGATATGACATTTCTATTATTTTTAATCTTGATATTAAATGAAAATTTTAATTTTTACCAATAGAATATATATATCCGGTGTCATCGGTATAATATAATTTAATAAATCAATTCAATAAACCCTCAGCAGCCGAGAGGAAAATATATATAATGGTTTTCCTTATACATGTCCTCTCAGCCAACAACATTTTTAATCTTTCAGGTCTCGTTTTTATTCTCAATCTCCACAATACTCTTTCCTGACACTCCAATCCATTCTGCTTCCAGTCTTCGATTATATATATATAATCCATCCATCTTCCCTGCCACCTTCAAATCTAACATCCCTTGCCCTTAGGTTTTGGGGAAGATAGACGCAGGGAGCTTGTTCCAATCACGGGAGGTCATGGGGACAAAGGAAGAATGAAATTGATTTGTTCTGCAAGTCGTGATCTGAACAGCATAGGGATGCCTCTCTTGTGTTCCGTGAATATGTTGCATTGGGTGGGATAATTGATTTTAATTCGGCAGAGCATTGACCATTCCTCCAAACGACACATCCAACTTTCTTTCCTCAGTTACATGTTATTTGGATATTGTTTGAGGTTTTTTTTTTTATCAATTTAACAAATATGCTACAAGATCTTTGTTCTATACTTGATATATATATATATACAGTGCGAAACAAAAATATGAGACCCCCTGAAAATATTAAAATAAATAATGGTAGATTGCAAATTTAACAAAATCCATTTTATATATATAAAAAATATCTAATTGAAAAACTATTTATAAAAAGCTTAATGAAAAAAATTGGACAAATTACACAAAAAATTCAATTTTATTTAAAAACGTTTTTTTTTTTGTTGAGTCAAAAATATGAGACCACCTTATTTTTAAGTCTATTTAAACTAATAAAAAGTGAAATGCAGACACCTGTACCATTTCAAAACAAAATATAGAATTAATATAACCAATGCCGTAACAAGGGTATGAAGCGCCTGTGGCAAGTGCCTAAATTGCGCCCCCCCCTCCCCCTCTAACCTTGCACAAATCCTTTCTCTCGTTATAATGACAAATAAATGAAATTATAAGTTAGCATTAAAAATAAAAGGAAATTGATAATATGATTTAAAAAAAAAAAAAGTGCATGAGGTGGATTTGAACTCGCGAAGTTTGGTTACGGGAGAATGGAAAAAAATATAGATTTCTTGAGGACGAATTAACCAACTGAGCCAAACTTTATTTAATTACTTTACGGGAAAATAAGCCATATAAGAAACATGAAATAAAAGAAGTATTAAAAAGATTTTAATATTCTACATATGATATATCATTTTTTAGTATATTTTATGCAGATTAATAATTTATAATAAAAATATCAATAGCATTCATAGTTTTCAAATAATTCAATGAGCAAACGTCAGATTGTTTATGCCTTAATGAAATTAAACTAAAAACTCTATCTAACATATGATACATGTCATTAATTCTTGAATTCCCCCTGATTCCAGAGAACTAAAGCCCTTTTAATTATATGATCTAATTTGGGAGTTATTGGCAATCAAAGTTGAGCTTATTTTCGACCTTAATGACATCAACAGACACTCAATTCTATATTTTCGAAAAAACATATTTAGCATTGTCTGATTAAAACCAAATTTTACCAGAGATTTATAATTAAAAAATGAGTTTTTTCTAAAGTTTCATTAAGATTGGTAAAGAAATAAATAAAATATTGACTGTTTTGTAAATTGAGTTTTAGCATTCGGGATCTCAGATGGAAGCCCAGAGCCGGTTCATAGGCGGCTCTCTTTACGTATCCGGGATTCCGAATTCTAAAACTCGATTTACAAAACAGTCAATATTTTATTTATTTCTTTACCAATCTCAATGAAACTTTAGAAAAAAACTCATTTTTTAATTATAAATCTCTGGTAAAAATTTGGTTTTAATCAGACAATGCTAAATATGTTTTTTCGAAAATATAGAATTGAGTGTCTGTTGATGTCATTAAGGTCGAAAATAAGCTCAACTTTGATCGCCAATAACTCCCAAATTAGATCATATAATTAAAAGGGCTTTAGTTCTCTGGAATCAGGGGGAATTCAAGAATTAATTACATGTATCATATGTTAGATAGAGTTTTTAGTTTAATTACATTAAGGCATAAACAATCTGACGTTTGTCCATTGAATTATTTGAAAACTACTCATGCTTTTGGAATTTTAATTATAAATTATTAATCGGCATAAAAAGTAATGAAAAATGATATATCATATGTGGAATATTAACATTTTTTTAATACTTCTTTTATTTCATGTTTCTTATATGGCTAATTTTTCCATAAAAAATTAACCAAAGTGTGGCTCAAGTGGTTAAGTCCACAATGTATATTTTTTTCCATTCTCACGTACCAAACTTCGCGAGTTCAAATCTACCTCCTGCACTCTTTTTTTTTTTATTTTTGTAAAATATATAAAATGATATTTCAAATTCTAAATTGTCCCCTCCCCTGAATAAGCAAATTTCGGCTCCCCCTTCCTCCAAGTTGTGAGCTGAACGAGGTTTTTATTTACCACCAATATAATCTCGGAGGCCATTTCCCCTCTGCCCCGTAGCGCCTCACTGATTAAAATGTTGGTAAATAAAAACCTCGTGCAGCTCACAACTAGGCAGTGGTGGATTAATGCAATTTTGTCGGGGGGGGGGCGGTTTTTTTTTTTTTTTTTTTATTTAAGGACTTTGTGGGCATCTATGGCCATTTAGACCCGGGGGCGATCGCCCCCTCCCCCCCCCCCCTTTAATCCGCCCCTGCAACTAGGTCGGTCCCCTTTGTTTTGCGCCCCCAGCCCAGTTGCGCCCGTGGCGGGCGCCTGTTTTGCCACGCCCTCATTACGGCCCTCTTTGCCTTTATTTTATTAAAATTATAATTTTAATCATTTGTCTTCCAAATTCACTTAATAATGTTCTTAATAAAGGTTTAATAAATTACAATATATTTTAGATTGAATGGATTAATTTCACTTTCTCTTACATGTTAATATATACCTATATAGAGAAAGTATTGCGATCATGTCAAAAATTCGATGTCGAGTTTTTGATGGATATACACGTTTTGAGGTCCCCTGAGTCCATTCCCGCAAATTGGTGTGCATGTGTGTGTGTGAACATTTTTGACCATGAAGGAAATGAGCTAGGAGGTTGAAATTTTATATTTAAGTTAGGCACCTTCCGAACTAATGTAAATAAGCTTTTAAAACGAAATCGGCCAAAAAGTACTAGTACTTTACTGATGTACTTTTCTAGTTTTTTTTTCGATTTTCTCAAAATTCACTCCAACGATTTTGATTAAAATTCATAAATCAATTATTTTTTAGATGCTCTTTAAAATGTATATTCTCATTTTGTCGTTGAAGTCTTTTAAAGACCACTTTACTCTTGTTCTTCATAGGAAAGATAGAAATGGTTCCGTAACTAGAGAATTTGGCTGGGGGGTCCATGGGACCAGCTATCCTCCGGAGGGCCTGAAAAGCCCCATATTTTCTCAATTTTTCTTTGGGCAGCAGTGGCGTAACGAGCTTAACTCGCGCCCGGGGCACAATACCTTTTTAGCGCCCCCCACCCCATTCGAAAACCATATTATTATTGTAAACATACAAAATTATTATATTACACTGGCACTAAATTTAAAATATATTTTCCAGAAATCAATTATAATAAAAATGAAAATTTTTTGTTTTGTGGACCATTTGGCGCCCCTTTGTGAGTAGCGCCCGGGGCATGATGACCCCCCCTTGCTCCCCCCTCGCTACGCCACTGTGGGGCAGGGAGCTTTCTTCTATATAATATTCGTTTATTTAATAAAAATTGGGAGTCTGGAGATTGCTAATAAAGAGAAATAAAAAAAAAAAAAACTCTGAAAATTTTATATACAGATAAAAGGGAAAATTTCAGAGAATATAGAACGATGATCCTTTTTACTATCATTTGATTGGTTGAACGGATGGTTAGATTAAAGAAAAAATATATTCTTAATTATTCAATTTTAGTTGCATGTGAATATTCTCTAGGAAATTCTAAACTCATTGCAAAAAATCCGATGCGAATTGGATGCGCCGTTCCCGAGTTATAGACATTTGAATTATCAAGATTTTATTCATTCCCAATGTAATTATTTCCGGGCTCTTAAATTGACCAAAGGAGGGGAGGGCGGCGAGTTGCAGGCTCCCCCCTCCCCGCCGCTCTGATTGTCGCCAGGCGCCCTCCCCCCCTCGTTTCTAAGAAATATTATTTCTCTTTTTAAAAATAATAATTTAATAGCTTTTAATTTTTTTTTTTTGGACATTTGGAAGAATTATAAAAATTGAACGAGAAAAAAAAGAATTAATTAAGCAGTCAGAGAATATTGCCAAATAAATGATAGTTATATATTTAGTTAGATGTAAAATCTTTCAATTCTTCATCATCACATGGTTGTTATATTTATTTGAACACAAGCGATATTTCCATCTTGTATTACTGTAGGGTAGTTTAATATCAAAGTGTAAAATTTAATTTAGATGAAATGATTTGAATACTTCAAACAATTTTCACAAAATATTACTAATGTACTTTTTAAAAGGGCATCTAAATAATTGATTTATATGAATTTTAATCTAAAAAGTAAAAGATTTAAATTTTGTTACCATGGCAACCATTTCTCCTATCTTTCCTATGAAGTACAAGAGTAAAGTGGTCTTCAGAAGATTTCAACGGCAAAATGAGAATATACATTTTAAAGAGCATCTAAAAAATAATTGATTTATTAATTTAAAAAAAAAATCGTTAGAGCGAATTTTGAGAAAATCGAAAAAAACTGAAAAACTACATCAGTAAAGTATTAGTACTTTTTGGTCGATTTTGATTAAAAGCTTCGTGTCACGTCCCAGGGGGTGTCTAACTAAAATATAAAATTTCACCCTCCTAGCTCATTTCCTTCATGCTTAAAATTGAACACACATAGGCAAGAGAATGTAAAAAAAAAAAAAAAAAATGGGGATTGACTTCCCCGAGACTTTCTCGTATATTCTTTTGGAATTACGTCTGGGTGTGTGTGTGAACACGATTGCTTAAAAACCAAAGCAGCTAGATCGATGAAATTTGGTATATGCTCCTTACACTAAAATTGTAGATTTCTATCAACTTTTGGAGTAAATACGTCACTTGGAAGTAGTACTTTACTTAAAAAGTTTTTTCAAAATTTTTGAAATTTTCAATTTTTTTGTTATATTATGATAAAATACTCTATTTTAAAAAGTTTTTATTCTTTGACATTTTTTCGAAAACTGAATAGTTTTTGAAATAATCACAGAAGAAATAGAAAATATTCGTTAATTTTGATAAAAAAATCAAAACAAAATCACACAGGTGTCATTAAAAAAAGGGCAAATATAAACAAATTCATTTGTTTAACAAGCACTGAACTAAAGGTCTAAAGGGATGGATTTTATTATTTAATATATTTAAGAGAAATAAGCATCTCTTTGATTGAAAACAAAATATTTTGAAATTTTATTTTTTTTACCCAAAGGATTGAATTTTTTATAGATAAATATGCATTCTTTTATTCTTATAGTTAAAAAAAGTTTCGAATAAAATGTTATAAAAGCATAAAAAGATCAATTTGTCAATAATTTCAAATGCTGGGAGAGCATCGATTTGTTTTTTCAAATTCGATCGGCGCCCAGAGTGCAGCCAAGGAGCCTCGCTTCACTCTCGTCTAGGCTTTTCTTCTCGCGCACAATCGCTTTTCAAAAACTCGCTATATCTCTCTTATTTTTCGTTGGATTTGTGGAAAAATGCAAAACTGGTCTTTTCAATCAATTATAAAGCTATAGACATTTTTTTATTTAACTACGCCCACATAAAATGGGGGTTTATTTATTGCCTTTGACATCTTCAAATTTTAACTGCCTCTTTCATTTTCTAATTTATTGTTTTTTAATTAAATAAACACATTTAGGTCTTGATATTGATTGAATAACTTTGTATATAAAATATTCAAGCAAAAACAATCAAATTTTAGTCTCAAAACGTTCTGAAAATGATTAAAAATCGATTTTCCAAATTTATTTTGACATATTAATTTTTACTTTCTCTTAAAATTCAAAAATCAATTATTTTTTCGATGCTGTTCTCATTTTGCTTTCAAAATTGTTTGAAGACCACCATGGGCGTAACTAGAGAATTTGGCTGGAGGGGGCATGGGACCAGCTATCCTCCGGTGGGCAAGGAAAGCCCCATATTTTCTCAATTTTTCTTGGGGCAAGGAGCTTTCTGGGAGATATCCCCCCGGCACCCCCCTAGTTACGCCCATGCCCATGATAACAGAATTTAAATCTTTTCTTTTTATTAGATTAAAATTCATATAGGCCTAAATCAATTATTATTTAGATGTCCTTTTAAAAAGTATATCAGTAATATTTTGAGAAAATTGTTTGAAGTACACTTTGATAATGTAATTCAGTTTTTTTTTATTTTTATTTTTATTAATTTGATGAATTTAATAAAAATAGAAAATAATTTTATTGTTTTTTTTATTATTTTTTGCTCGATTTAATTGTTTCTAAGAATTGGTGACGTCATAATCAGCTTTTATTTTTAGACGATCGATTGAGAGAAGAAAGTCAGCTTCTATAAGTGACTATCTCTTTCTCACTTGCACTCATGATCTTCCCTCTCTTTCTATTTGGATGAATAAATCTCAATGCATTAATCCAATACATTTTATTTAAACATAACAAAAAGAGCCATGATATTTTCCTTATTTTTAATTAAATCAAATTAGATTTTTAAAACCCGAGGCAATATAAAGTCTGAGGTGGCATTTTCTCTTTCTCATGTTCTCATTAGAATTATACAATAAGATTTTTTAAAACAACTTGATTGATATAAAAAAAAAATTCAAATTTTGAAATTTTTCATTGACAAAATAAGATTTTTTTAAAATATTGTTCTAATAAATTAGAAAAAGCATGAAAATAGGACATTATATAGTAGAGATTGAAGTTTAATTTAGGTTGTATATACAGATTATATTAATATATGCTGAGCCTTCTAATAAAGATGAAGAAATCAAGAGGAATTTTTTTATATGGAGAAAGTTTTTTAATCATTTTAAGTAATTTGAGATTTGCTTTTTAGGCTAAATAAAAAAATCTGGAATTATAATAATAAGCAAGGGATGAGGAGGGGTAGGGTGAGATGGGAGGGGCGGCTAGGGGTGGGAATGTTTCATTCATACGCCGATTGAGGCGCTGTTGTCGTATCAGCATGAGGTTTTATACATGATTTTGCAGTTTTATACAAAAATTGCGGATAAAACTGTATAAAACTCCTTTGTCACATGATGTGACGTCAGGGGCCGTGACGCTACAAGCCGTGACGACAAAAATAATAATAAAAGTTTTATTTATTCATAATTTACAAAATTACAATTGCGCTCGTGGCGCTGTAATGTTACAATTAGTCTTGCTGCTTCAGACCTAGGTCTTTTATCCTGCGAGAATTTTTCTTTGTTGCTTGATATTGTTGCGTTCGACAAAAATAGGAAAGTTGTAATTTAATATATATGACGAATTATAAAAAAAAATAATTGTGAGGTTTAATTATTCAATTTTTAAATTGATAAAATATAATTTTTAAAATAATTTAAAATGATTCAAATCTTCAATTGCTAAATAAATATTGTTTTCAGTTTTTAACATGCGTCTATTGATTTCCCATTATTTCCAATTATTAAGATAAGATTAAAAACGCGATTTTAATACCCTTAATTGAATAATTTTCAGCTAAACGCCTACGACAGAAAAAAGTTTCACTTGCATCGTGGTTTCATAAAACCACACAATGATTTTTTTTTTTAATTTTTTTTATTGTATTTGAATGGCTATCAGGTTATTTTATATTTAAAAAAATTAATAAATAAAATAAAACAAATTTATTTTTTTAAAATTGGCATCTTATCTAGTAGTTGCTTGTTTTTCCGGCAGATGCCAGCACTGGGCACTCGATTCAGCGCTTTGCTTCTTCATCTTATAAATCATTTTACAATTGTGACTAGAAAAAACAAATTGTTTATATTTATAGATTCAACTAGCTTTATAAACTTTATTAAAGTTTCGTTATTCATTTATATATTTAAGGAACATTGATTTTTTTTTATGTGAAAAGTGCATCGATTGTATTTTTAAGCTTTTGAAATGACATCGATTTGTGTTTGAAATGATTTTATAAATTGACGCTTTTTCTCATCAAATATTTTTCTTCTTTCAACTATTCTTTTAAACAAACAAACAATTATGAAGAAATTCTCTCCAGGAGACAACGTATTCGCCAAAGTGAGAGGATATCCCCCTTGGCCAGCCAGAGTGAGTTTTCCCTCCTTTTATTTATTTATTTTTTAAAAATAAAATTTTGAATAACTAATTTTCATATTTCAGGTGGATGGCTTGGCTGATGAGACTCCAAATAAATATAAATACCACATCTACTTTTATGGAACATCAGAGACGTTAGTATTTTAATTATTTTTAAATTTCCAATTGCTTCAAAGATGGCTTGCTTAATGTTTATAGTTAATTAATCATGCTTTAAACATTTCGAATATCCACTCACGAAATATTTTTAAAATAATATTCAAGTGAGTTTTCAATAATAATAATTATTTCTCTTAATTCATGAATGATTGCCTTTTCAAAATAATAAAAACACCATGCGAGTTAATAATAAAACATTGTTACCTAATTAAATAATAATCTAAATAATTAATATTGTTTTTGCTCATTATTGATGAATTTTGGTAAATTAAGGTTATCTAATGTTTTCTCACATAATTTGGGAAACAAAATTTATATTTTCTTTTTTTCTCTAAAATTAATTATTTCTTTCCAAAATTAGCTTTATACAAAGCTGCAAACTCTTGGTACAATCAGTTATTTACTTTTATCATATTATGAAAGATTTTATTCCCAACATAGATTAGAAGAATCGAAGCCAAAATATTAATAGCTTGCTTTGATTAATGGCATCTTGGCTGTTTGTTGTTATTCAGATAAGAGCAAACAAATTTGAGTTCATTTTTTAACCCAATTTGCTTTATTTAAAGATGGATTCAAATTTGTCTCTTATCTTATCTTATAATTTCTCAATTATATATATATATATATTTAATTTAAAAACATTAGATAACCTTAATATAGGCTTTATTTAACAAAAATTCAGCAATAATGAGTATAAACAATATTATTAATTAAGTAACAATGTTTAATTATTACGACACACATCAATACATTTCTTTGCATTGGCCTAACATGAGAGTTAAATAAGAATGCCTGGACCCCAATATATATATATATATACACGAGCCCCGTCCCATCTCAATTGGCCCACCAATATTTTTTCTTTTTAAATAAAATTATGCTAATTCACGGTTAATTTAATTTAAATATTTATTTTTATTATCATTTGTAACAACATTTTAAACAATTTAAAACATTTTATTGCAACATTTAACTTTAAATTATTTTTTTAATTGTTAAAAACAAGGAATAATATTTCTGACAGTAAAGTCGCGTCCAGTGGACGAGCCTTGTCGCAACTCGCGTAGCGGTAGCACGTTTACGCTTCCAGTGGACGACCAGTCTAATATTTCTGAAATGATTCAATCAAATTTGTTAGGAGGGCACTCCATGGGCGTAACTAGGGGTGTCCCGGGGAAAAATTGAGGCCTTTCAGGCCCCCCGGAGGATGGCTGGTCCCATGCCCCCCCCCCCCCCAGCAAAATTCCCTAGTTACGCCCATGTTACCCTCTTGAGAACTCATTTGGTTAAACATGTGGTGGGAAATTGAATTTAAACATTTAAATAAATATTTATTATTAGATTTTTTTTTGAAATCAAACAAATTCGACTAGATACTAAAAAAAAAAACACTCAAAAACAAATATTTACCCAGGGTTCATAGCGGGAAAATAGACATATTATTTTTATAACAACTATCATTAAAAATTATTGTATTTTTCTAAAGATTGCACGCTTAGGTTTGATGATTGGAGAGATCATGAAATTATGGTACATGTACAATAATTATTGTACAGTGAGTGCGTGTGATTATTTCATTGTTTTTATAAAAGAAAATGAAAATTTTTTGAACCTTGAAAGTTTCCATTAAAAAATATATAATATTTTCTTTTTTAAAAACAATGAAATAATCACACGCATGGGTGGGACTTAATATTGTCCCTCACTGTACGTCTGCCAACCCTGATTCCATGAAAAAGAAGAATTCGAGCCGGAGATGCTTCTGTGATATCGATGCTGAATTAAAATTTGCGTTAAAAGAGGATTTCATCTTACGCGTGAATGCTTCAATCAAAAACAAAAGAATACAGGCGTTTATTAAGGCATTACAAACTATTGAAAGACATTTTTAATATTCTTTGAAAATAAAGAAATTATTCTTTATCTTTTGCTTATGTTTGTAGAATTTTTTCATTTATAAAAAAATTTGTATATATATATATATATATAATGTACCTTAAAACTGGCTAGACCCGGACAGGGTGGGCTGACCCGGACACACGTGTTTTGCTCAGCAGAAGATGCCCTGCACAGCTATATAGGTTAAAACTCCAAAGAATAATTATGCTGTGTGGGAAGTGACAAGAGCAGGTGGCTCCTATATAAAAAAAACTTTAAATTTCGTTGCCGACGTTTCGGGTGCAAGTCGCACTCATCCTCAGGGCAAACAAAATTTAGTTTATATCCCGTATATGTGTAATACGATGATTGTTGAGTTTTACCTTAGATTTCGGCCTTTTTTACTCTTTTTTTTTTTACATATAAAAGGGAGGTGTTCATGATTTTTTTATTTTATTTTATTTTCAGAGCAATTTTAAAAGCGGAAGATGTGTTTTCATACGAAGAGAACAAACACAAATACGGGAAGCCGCTTAAACGCAAAGGATTCAATGAAGCATTGGCTGAAATTGAAGGAGTCATCGCAGGCAAGATCGTCCATCCGCCTCCAGGCCAGAGGACACAGCCACCTCCACTGCCCGAAACTCCTGAGCCGAGCAGAGACAGTGACGATGGAGATTCTTTGGTTATTGATGAAAATTCCGACAAACGGAAGGCAATTCGAAGGAAACGAGAAGCAGGCACGCCAATTAACGATGGAGAGGTAAATATTAGCCTTACAATAACACTGGTCAACACGATTTTTGCGTCTGGCTTCTTCATATGAAATTTTTGATTTCTCCCACTCTAAAAAATAAATGTAAAAATAATTTTTTTGCTTTTGTAGAAACTAGAGCAATTTTTCGAATTTTTTACTAAGAAGACCGGATATTTTTATATCTCGTAAACTAAGCATATTTTGTGTACCATAGTACCATACAAAGTTGTAGAGCATTAAATTTGCTACAATTTGGTTGTTAAAACGAATATGTAGACCCAATATTAACCGAGGTACGGCCGATCAAAGTTAGACCATGTTTCTCCACATAAAAAAAATTCGTTAAGCCGTTTCTCGGTTAATATTGAGTTTACAAATTTGATTTATCAACCAAATTTTAGCAAATTTAATACTCTACAATTTTGTAATGTACTATTGTAAACAAAATATGTTTAGTTTTCGAGATATAAGCGAAAAACTGAAGAAAGTCTCAAGTTTCTCGAAATATAAAACAAATAGAAACTTTGATAGGCCGTATCTCGGTTAATAATGGGTCTAAATATTCGTTTTATCAACAAAATATTAGCAAATTTAATGCTCTACAAGTTTGTAATGTATTATAATTAACAAAATATGTTTACTTTGCGAGATATAAGCGAAAAACTGAAAAAAGTACACAAATTTTGAGTTTTTTTTTAAATTTTTTCAAACCCCTGTACCAGTTAAACAAAAGCAAACTTTAAAAGCTAAAAATGTAAAGTTGAGTGTTTTTTGGTGTCTAGAATCAGAATTCCAGCATTAGAACAGAAACAAAAAAAAAAAATCTTTTTTTGTAGACCTGTGTAATCTTTAATAGGCCTTGAAGATGGTTTTAAATGTAATCGAAACTCATTAAAGCGATGAGTCTTATTGGTTTCCAACCCAAGAATTGTCGAAAATTCCTCTTAATCAGCAGGATAAAAATTTAAATTTTTTTTTTTAGGAGATGGTTGCAAAAAAGGCGAAAAAAGCGCCGCCAACGCCAGTAGTTGTTGCGTCAGCGCAGCCTCCGCCGCCGCCGCCGCCGCCGCCGCCTGTGACGCCTATTCCTGCTTCCGTTCCTTCGCCGCCAAAAGCAGAAATGATTAGCCGTTCAGGGCGGAAAATAAAACCAAAAAAATTCGCTGACGAGGAAATGGCAACGGACGATGCATTGAGTTCCGGCTCCAGCACTCCGTTGCCAACTTCAACTTCAACTACACCCACAATCCCGATGATTAAACCTGTTAAAAAGAAGTTACGAAATGACAATCAGGTATAATAATAATTTTATAATTCCCTTAATCAACTCCGGACTTGTTACTCAAAATCTGAATTGTTAAGTTTGAATTCGGGTTTTAAATAAAAATCAGTCCAAGAATAACTCGTTAAGAGAGTGGAATAGCCGACAAGATTCTCTAAGCTCTTTGAATCTTGTGCGATTTTCTTCTACAAATATACTTTTCTTCTTTTGCTGTTCTCTATCTATCATTTGTTTGTTTAAAATTTTTATTTAAATACAAATAGTAAGGAAAGTTTGTTGGCATTGGGAGAAAAATTTCAAAATAAGAAAATCGACTTTGAAGACTATCACGATTTCCGAGTTGTATAACTTTGGATAATTTTATTTAATTATATGTCAACAGTGTCTGGTAGCCGAGAGAGTAAGCGCAACAGTCCAGTAAACAAGGAGTCGCTAGTTCGATGCTTGTTGGGGACATTTTATAAATGTTAATATTGGGATAGAGAGTGAAAATAAAAAAAAATAAATGTCCCCAACAAGGATCGAACTAGCGACTCCTTGTTTACTGGACTGTTGCGCTTACTCTCTCGGCTACCAGACACTGTTGACATTTAAATAAAATTGTCCAAAGTTATACAACTCGGAAATCTTGATAGTCTTCAAAGTCGATTTTCTTGAGTGTTCTTGAGTAGTGCATCGTACTGCTCTAGTAAATTGATGTCCAGATACTAATCTTCAAAGCGCTCAATCAATTTTTTATATGCAGAATTTTTTAGATTTTTATTTTTATTTTCCAAAGGCACTGAAACACATTTCTATGAATAATTCAACAATTCAATATTTCGTTTATAAATAACAGCAATAATTTTCATGCGCGCTGAGCGATATGTAGCGTTAGACTGGATCGCGTGTGTGTGAACATGTCCGAGGCGCGTCTCTCCAACCCCACAGTTCTGGCATCTCGACGCAGGATTAAAGGGGGGGGCGATCGCCCCCCCCTCCCCCGAGAAGAAATTGACAATGTTATAAAAACTAGTAATCTAAAGAAATTATGATTTCCGCTCTTTAATTTCAATTGAATTTGTTACCAATCAATTTAAATAATTAGGAAAGGGGTCTAAATTAAAACCGCCCCCCTCCCCCCCCCCGACAAAATTGCATTAATCCGCCACTGTCTCGACGGTCAGCATATACACTAGGGTCCGACCGAAACAAGATTATTCAGCCGAAACCGAAACCGAATATTCGGCCGAAACCGAAACCAACTTGTATTTCCTATAAAAAATTCATATCATTTTACCTTTCTTTTTTTTTTTTTTAGAAATTTTTTTCCCTCCCGTGAAAATCATTTTACCTTTTTTTTTAGGGAGACTAAATTTTTACCGCACCTTTTACGCGCTTTTGCAAATCATTCAGATCAATGACCTTTTTTTTGAATGCGAGTCTCATCCCATCTTTTCAGACTCAGGTTTCGGCTACTTTTTGGCCGAAACCGAATATTCATTCGGTCGGTTCCTAATATACACGCACACGTCCGCTCCAAAACTGTCGAAAAAACTCTGTGTGTAAACCGGCCTAATCACTGATATCTGTCGCTGAGGAAAAAAAAATACTTTTCTTATGAAAACTTTCTTGATATACAAGCATATACAGTGCTTTAAGCTGATTTAGCCCACGGGGCGTGGTGTAGAGGTTAGCGTGCTAACCTCATATTCCAAACGTCGCGGGTTCGGACCCCAGGCAGTCCGATGATTTTATTTAAGCCATCTGGATACCAGATGGCTTAAATAAAAATGCCTGGACCCTAATATATATAAATTCATAAATAACGGTTATCGTAAATGTCTTATATGGCCTGAGCTGCCGAAAAGACAGTGTGAATGTGTGTGTGAGTGTGAGTGTGAATGAGAAAAAAGTGTGAATGTTTAAAAAAAAAAAAAAAAAAGCTGATTTAGTTCCACTTGGTTTTTTGATACAAAACCAGGCTAGTCTAACAGATCATCACCTAATAGCCTATATTTATATATTTTTATACTTTTATAAAAGATACATAATATATAATAACATTTATTGTTAAAAGATCAATGAACAATGCATTAAATATTATTAGCGACCATCATTCTGACATCTCTTGGCAAATTTTTGAATTACTTGATTTTTTGGGCATACTATTTATGACACACAACGCCATCTTAGCGGGAAAAACATGCGTAACACCTTCGGTCCCGTTCCCCCTTAAATTGTAGATCCTGAAGATGATTTTTTGATCGAACATCCGTCTTAGGCAAAGAAGCTGCAAAGTTGATAAAAATCTCGTCTGAATCAGCATATGAAGATACAATCAAAGCTCAATTTGTTGAGAAAAAGATCAAAAAAAGGCAACTTTAAATCTTAATTACACAATTAATGGTAAATCATGGAAAAATAGAAAAAACCTGGAATTATCAACTTTCTTAGCTGTCCATTTCTCTTCATCAAATGATCTCGGTTTTTACTCCCCTCTTTATTTTCAGTTGATTTCTTGCTTGGTGTCACGTCTGTCTGTCATTGGACTATTTTGTCCGTTATTTCTATTTATTTTCATTTCCATTAATTATCATAATTTTTTAATAATTCGACATTTAAATTTAGAATGTAATTTTTAAATGGCAATAATTTCGATTCTCTAGACTTCCATTGACCAAGACGAAGCAAACGGTGATGGGACGGGTATTTTGGTAGCGCGAACCCCTTCAGGTCATTTAATTGAAATTGAGGTCGCACCCGAACGTCCCAAAACTTTCAAGGTAACCCGAAAAATGACCCCGATTTTAACACTATGTGTTGTTGTTTCTTGTTTTTGTTTTTTTTGTTTTTTTTAGTCACAAGAGGCGCGTCAGAAATGGGATTTGATGGTCACCCAAAATAAAGAACGCCTTAAACATATGATTCAAACGGATGATCCTGAATTGCCACCTGATCTTAAGGAAACCATCAATGCAAAGGTATCGTCATTAAATTCTCTCCTGGGTTTGTGGAATTTCTTGGAGATAAACTCTATTAATCACAGTCGACGCCACAAATGCCTGCTGTCCTCGAGTGTTGTTGTCTTTAAAAGAAGACACAAGTCCCAACAATCCGCCTCCCTTATCCTCCCCTGACGTCATCATCTCTTCTCTCTTCTTACGGAAGCTTTTCCTCTCGAGTAGAAAAATAAAAGGCCCAGCAGCTAGGTTTATTTCTTTAATGGAGAACCCACAGCGACGTTTCGGTCCATCTTCATGGCTACAATGGAGTTTATAAAAAAAAAAAAAACATAACATCACGAGATTGTATAAATAAAATTTCAAGACATAAAAATTATCATTACACTATTGGAAGATTTACGCTGGATCAGATGTATAAGGAAAGGACCGGAGAATAAAAGCGAGCATTTGATGGACTCTCTCACATCATCTTTAATTAACAGATATTTCGACTGGCATCACGCCTAGTCATCATCAGTACAAAAGACTACAAAGAGATGAGCAAAAATTAATACATTATCCATATAATATTTTCAATTATTCCATTATGAACCCCGACATTGAATTTTTGACATGATCTCAATGCTTTCTCTCTCTTATATATATATATATATATATATATATATAAAGGTAAGATAAAGTTAAAAGTGATGATTTAAAAACTGGCTTGATTGGCTCTTGAGCACATCAGACATTTGTGGCGTGGACTGTACCAGAATTTGTAAAGGAGCGAGCAATAATTTGTTTGCTTCCCCCATTTATCGTTCAATCAATTAATAAAGAATTTACCAATATATTAATCTGCATATTGGGCATTAATGTTCCTGGAATATCTCTCACAGATCAAATGGATCTCTCTTTAATCATCTTGTGCTCTTTTAGCCAATATTTATTAAGAGATATAGCAGCCAGGAAGGAAGCTTCTATTGAATAAACAGACTGGGGTTCAGGAGCGACGTCTAAACGTACTTAAAAAAAAAAAAATAGACTATTTTAAGGAATTTTTCAATGAGGTTTTTTTTAAAATTGATTATATTCATAAGGAATTTTTGGGACAGAGAGTTCTAATTTTTTTAATTTTTTTTGTTATCAAAAAAATACCGCAAACCATCTGTTCCAATGATCATTAATTTTTTTTAAATTTAAAAAATGAATTTCTTGTTATTATTAAACACATATTAATTAAGAAAATTTTAACATAAGCTTAGTAGATATATTTAAAAATTATGTGTCAAATAGTTCAGCGCTCTTGCAAAAGATGACAGGCTAGTCTAATGGAACGTGTACATTGTAGAGTAAAATCTAGCTAGATTTAATTTACTCTAGCTAGAAAACTCTTGGGTGTGTACACTGCAGAAATTTCAGCTCTAGCTAGAGGACCGTAGAGAAGACCTAGAGTCAAGTATAGATAGACAACTCTCTTGGGTGTGTATACTATAGACTTTTGCAGTCGTATATTTTCTCTAGCTATACTCCAGTTATCTCACGTAATTTATTTGTATAACTTGCAGCTTCCGACCGTTTAGGTACCTTCCAGTGGCTTAGCTAGGGGGTACAGCCAGGGGACTGACAGGATTTGATACAAAACAAATCAATTAAATAGAGGCACTTATTATGGAAGAACTTATAGTAGAAAGGTTCTCACAACCCCTTCCATGCATTCTTATTAAAACTTAATACAGTATATTTTTTTTCTATTAAATTCATTAAAATTATTAATATTTTATTTCGACAAAACTTTTCAATTATAAATTATTACAAATTTAAAAATTAAATTTCAAAATAATTATTATATTATTAAATAAAATATAGCCCGGGAGCCGTGGCTCAGTGAGAAGACATTAGCTTCTCGCACCGGAGTCCCGGGTTCGCTTCCCGTCCCAAGCGAGAAAAATTTATTTCATTTGATTTGACTACAAATCATTTGAAATAAATAGGGATGGGGTCTAAATGGCCTTAGATGCCGAAAAGGACCTTAAAAAAAAAAAAAAATAAAATAAAATAAAATAAAATATATTTGAATCTTTGAATTATTGATATGATTGAAAAATAAAATTAATAACGAAATAATATTAATTATGAAGAAAAGAAATAAACACGAACAGCGAACAAACAAGAAACGAAGGGTGTTAGAAGTTAGAGGTTAGAAAGACAGAAATATTTACTGATCTTTTGAAAGAAATTCATAAATAACGACTTCAAAACATTTAAGGTATGTGCCCTAAAGACTATGATCGTTTAGTAAAGAAGATAGAACCAATAATAATCAATTCAGATTGTCAAAAGCAGCTAGAGCAACTGCTCTATTTAATCAGTCAAATAGAGCGAGATCACTCTAGAGGCAAAGTCTGTGAGGTGTGTCCACTGCTACTCTAGTTAGATTTTGTAAATCTCGCTAGAGTGCTCTCAATGGTGTGTCCATTTGTAGATTGAGTCTCATATAGCTCTAGCGAGACTAAATCTAGCAAAAAAATCTACAGTGTAGACGTACCATTGAGAACACCCTAGCGAGACAAAGTCTAAGATCTAGCCAGATTGACATAAATCTAGCTAGAGTAGCAGTGGACACACCTCCAAGACTTTGCCGCTAGATTGCTCTCGCTCTATTTGCCTGATCAAATAGAGCAGTTGCTCTAGCAACATCGAGCATTGAAGCCTGAGCGTGCAATAAAATAAAATGGGATAAAAATCAAACAATAAAATTAATAGAACAATATGAAATTCGGCCATTTTTATGGAATTGTTTATTAGCTGAATACCGAGACAGAGATAAAAACAACAAAAGCGCTTTCAGAAATTGCTGATGCATTAAATATATCAGAATTGGAGATATCAAGAAAATGGCATAATTTACGATGCTAAATGAATAAGAGAAATAAAAAAAAAAAAAAACGGAAAACAGGTGAAGGAGCTGATAGAAAAGTAATTGGTAGTTTTTTGACTCGTTGCAGTTTATGTGCGGATTGCAAGAGACCCCCCCCCCCCAATACACAAAGTAGCGCCAATTTTGATAGTTTGGTAAGAAATAATATTGTTTCACATAATTTATTTTATTAACTTTAAGGGGGTTTTTGCTTCTTTTTAATTGTACAAAAAAATTGACCGATACGAGTAAGTATCGATACTTTTCAATCGATACCGGTATCGAGTAAAAGTATCGATACCTCACTGGTATCGTTTCATCCCTACCCACATCTACATATAAAAAGTTATATTTTGCATCCACTAATGCCATGAGGACAATCCTGAACGGCACGTTAAATATAAACTACCGCTGTTTTTTTGGTGCTTTCATAACTATCTATATCTTTGCCATCCAGCGCGCCAATACATTTTGGAAAATTCCAAATTGTTTCAAACTCTCAGCTACTTTATACCATTTTTCCTTGGAATTTGGAATCTGAAAGCAAAAAATTAATGTTGTGAAATAGATTTTTTTAAACATAACATGCTAAATCTTTTTTTTTATAATCTTGGAATTTATAAGTAATTTAAATATATTTTCCAAAAAGTTTTATGTTTCAGTATTTAAATTAAATGTAAAACGATAACATTTTGAAATATTTTTTTAACCACAGAAATGAAGAGGAATGTTGCTAGCTATTATATATTATTAAATCAAACTCCCAATTTTAATTTGTAATTTTTTCGCTTCTCAACGATTCACATATATTTATATATACAAATATATTTGCGTTGTTTTTTTACATAGGCCTTGCTTGTGGACAGACGAATTAACTTTTTTAAACTCTTATACAACTGAAGATGTCACAATAAAATTGACTGAAACGTTTATATAATGAAGGAGTTTGATTAAATTATACATTCCTCTTCATTTCTGTGATTAAATTTTGCATTTTCTTCATTAATTTTATTTTTTTCTACAAAGTAAAGCAAAGGAAGGTGATTCGATTTCTTTGAGTAGATATACTCTGCTTCAAAATTATAACTGCATTTCCGTTTTCTTGCAAAATTTTTCCCTCCTTACAATTTATGAATGTTGAAAAGTAACACGATTTATATATTTAGTATCCAAATGGCTTAAATAAAATTATCGGACTGCCTGGGGTCCGAACACGCGACGTTTGGTATAGGAGGTAGGCACGCTACCTACTACTCCAAGCCCGGGGGCGATAGATATATATTTATAGATTTGAAAAATTCGGCCCCCACCCCCTATATTCGCCCCCTGATAATAGTAATAATCAATAAACATATTGTTTACAGTGTTCTTCTCAAACTGAAATATCTTACGATCAATTTGACTCATCCACTAATGCAAATTTGCCACCTACACTATCTACAACAAAAAAAATAATAAAGTCTACAAATAAAGAAGAAGAAGAAGAAGAGAAAGCATGTAATCAAGCAATAAACGTAGTAAACACACCATCCGATGAAAACACAATCTTTGGCGAATATGTGGCTGCTGAATTGAGGGAATTGCACTCTGACGCAAGACGAAGGAAACTTAAACGTATCATCCAGAAGGCTATAGTCACTATGAGTGAAGAAGATGACATCGAAGCTATTATTGCATCAACACATTAATTATCACCTCATGAAGAAAATGTTATCCAATGAATCGACATCTCAATTATTAATGAATTCTTATAGTCCAAATAATCAGCAGCCCTTCATTTAAGCGCTTATTATCTGAAGATAATATCCATGAAACATACTTGGCGATAGTTGTTACAGGAATACGAAATAAGTATGATAAAGAGTGATAGCTATCATCTAAAAAATAAATAATTATAATTTAAGTATAGAATTTCATTTTTCATTTTTTTTTATACTTATGTTTTGACATGCTTTTGTAGTGGCTTTGAATGAAAATATAGATATTTTTGCAAATATAGAGTATTTTTTCTCGAACATACCTTGCTTTATTTAAATTTAAGTTAAGTGTACACTGTAGATTTTTTTGCTAGATTTAGTCTCGCTAGAGCTATATATGAGACTCAATCTACAAATGGACACACCATTGAGAGCACTCTAGCGAGATTAAGTCTAAGATCTAGCGAGATTTACAAAATCTAACTAGAGTAGCAGTGGTCACACCTCCGAGACTTTCTCTCTAGAGTAAATAGAGCAGTTGCTCTAGCTGCTTTTGACAATCTGAATTGATTATTATTGGTTCTATCTTCTTTACTAAACGATCATAGTCTTTAGGGCACATACCTTAAATGTTTTGAAGTCGTTATTTATGATTTCTTTCAAAAGATCAGTAAATATTTCTGTCTTTCTAACCTCTAATTCTAACACCCTTCGTTTCTTGTTTGTTCGCTGTTCGTGTTTATTTCTTTTCTTCATAATTAATATTATTTCGTTATTAACTTTATTTTTCAATCATATCAATAATTAAAAGATTCAAATATATTTTATTTTATAATATAATAATTGAAATTTAATTTTTAAATTTGTAATAATTTATAATTGAAAGTTTTGTCGAAATAAAATATTGATAATTTTATTGAATTTAATAGAAAAAAAATATATTTTAATAAGAATGCATGGAAGGAGATGTGTGAACCTTTCCATAATAAGTGCCCACTGCTCGCCTCTATTAATTGATTTGTTTTTTATCAAATCCTGTCAGTCCCCTGGCTGTGGGCTGTACCCCCTAGCTAAGCCACTGGAAGGTACCTAAAAGGTCGGTAAGCTGCAAGTTATACAAATAAACTATGTGAGATAACTGGAGTACATCTAGAGAAAATATACGACTGCAAAAGACTATAGTATACACACCCAAGAGAATTGTCTAGCTAGACTTGACTCTAGGTCCACTCAACGGTGCTCTAGCTAGAGCTGAAATCTCTACAGTGTACACACCCAATTAGATTTGTCTAGCTAGAGTAAATTAAATCTAACTAGATTTTACTCTACAATGTACACGTTCCATTAGACTAGCCTGCCATCTATTGCAAGAATGCTGAACTAATTTGACATTTGATTTTTTAAATCTAAGCTTATTTTAAAAATTTCTTAATTAATATGTGATTAATAATAACAATAAATTCATTTTTAAATTAAAAAAAAATTAAAGATTATTGGTACAGATTGTTTTTTTGTATTTGCTTCCTAACAAAAAAATTAATTACGATAATTTTTTAATAAGTCATTAAAAAAATTATAGTTCGATGTCCCAATAATCTCTTTAAAAAAAAACCGCATTGAAAAATTCAGTCTATTTTTTTTAAAAGTACGTTTAGACGTCGCTTAAGTTTTAGCACGAGAGAAAATATTTTTTTTTTTTGTTATTTTGCAGGTAGCATTGATAGAAAACGAAAAGCAAATTTTAAAGAAGGACACACTTATACAACGGAAAAAGGGGAAATTGCGTTGGCTCAAAACGGAGGCTCGAATGCTCGAGATCGATGCTATTATCAAAGTGAATCTCTCCTTATCGAAAGCGAATCCTGAAAGGGCGTTGTCCCACTTGGACGAATGGGCAACTCTAACCATCGATCCTCTAATGCTCAAAAAACATCCAGATGTATGTAACAACAACAACAACAACAACACCTCTTGATTTTTGTTTTTTGTTTTTTATTCATTTTTTGTTTTGTTTTTAAGGTTGTTGACACCATCAAGAGATTGAGACGTTATATAGGCAATGTAGAGAGATGGCAAATGACTGATGAACAAAAAACCCATTTCAAGTTATTGGCTTCTCAAATTAGCTCTAAAGCCGAACATATTTATAATAAATTCAAAAGTCTTTTCACCATTCCTGAGGGACACT
Source organism: Euborellia annulipes (assembly GCA_023213315.1). Taxonomy (NCBI): domain Eukaryota; kingdom Metazoa; phylum Arthropoda; class Insecta; order Dermaptera; family Anisolabididae; genus Euborellia; species Euborellia annulipes. The sequence goes on along the minus strand of JAKCPI010027865.1, from coordinate 11,165 downwards.
CATTTCTTCAGGTAGATATTATTTTGTTTTATTTATTAATTGGCAATGTGTATAGACGGGCAAAGAGGCCATTTATTTGAATGATTTAGGGCCGGGTGCTTCATCTATGGGTAAGTAGTGGAGTTTCGGTTGCAGAAACCCTCTTATAGTAAATTATACGACATCTCATCATTTTATTTTAAACAGAAGTATATATAGACCCTGTTATGCAATGGTGTGTCAAAGACCAAACATCGAGTTTTGAGAAAATCAACATTAAAGTTATTCTGATTTTAATTTTGATTAGATTATATATCATTTTTTTTGTCAATTGTGCAAGTAAATTCTGTAATTATGACAGATATTCATAAATTATCTCTAAAAATACGACTAATTTAGAAAAAAACAATAAAATATAAAAAATTATTTTTGCAAAATTCTCAAAGTCCAATTTGCAATTTGCAAAAATGCTTCAAAGTCTCTTGATAATAAATAAAATAATTTTAGGTTATAATTCAAAAATTAAAACGAAGATATTATTAAAGTTCTTTTATGGTTATATTTAAGGTGCGCGTCTCGGGATGCTAATTTTGGGACTTTCCAGCGGCCACAATTTAGAAGCTATCGACCTCAAATTTTTTTTAAATTAAAGCTATTTAAAATATCTACAACTTATTGAAGCCCTTTTTTTGATTTTCGAAAAAAAAAATTTTTTTTTAGATTAATGGCATTAAATAAAATATATTTTAAAAAAGGAGCTCTATAAGTTGTAGATAATTAAATTAGTAATCATTGTGTTAAAAAATAATTAATTTTTTGCCTTTAATTAATTAGCTGGAAAGCCTAGAATGAAATGGATCAAGTTGCGTGTTATCCAATGGGGGAACACTAACGCCATCTGGTGCCGCCTCGAGTCAATCGTGCTTTAACGGTTTTCCGAGACGCGCACCTTAATACTAATAGCTTAGAAACTTTTTATCAAAATTACATTAATAAATTTTAAATAGTATTAATGTTTTAAAATTAAATACAAAGTGATAACAAAATTTTCTCATCAATTCCTGAATGGAAGTGAACATGGCAACAGTAAATTAAAGTTAAAATGAAATTGACTTAATATTATTTATTTTGTTGTCTTTTCGAAATCGCTCTGATCCTCATCTTCATTATCAGGAATAATATCAAAAAATTAAATTTTGACATCTACGATTCATTTCTCATTAAAAAAAAAAAGGATTTTGGTTTATTTAAGTTTAAATAAGTTTTTATTGGTTGTTAACACCATAAAAAACAACGTGTTAGGAACATAAATCATTTTTGCAAAATGTAAATCCTGCATTGAAATATTGTAAAAATAATTTTATGCTTTTACATTAAATATAAATTTTTTTAGGACATATTTCATAAAAAATATTATTAATTAAAGCATTTGAAACAATATTCCGTGCTTAACTCAATTTTGAATTTTTTGGTCTTTGACACACCATTGCATAACAGGGTCCATATATTAGATATTTTTATTTTGATTCAACTTCTTTTAACAATAAAGTGATGGGATGTGATATATTTTACAATATGTTAAAGGTGAGGGCCGCTGGTATCAGAGGTAGCCATTTTGTATAACCCAGCCTTCGAGTATATGTTGAATTTTTAGCCAAGGTCTCTGTTAAACATGGGGGGGGGGGGGGTGTGCAGCTCTACGAGGAATTATTTTGCACGTTTTGCATTCCTATTTCTTCAGATGGCTCTGGTGTGCAAAATGTAAATCATTAAATTTATTTTATCTTATTAAAATATAATAGGGGTATTCATGATCTTGCGTTTTGTCCTAAATGTCCTAAATCGTAAACAGTTAGAACAAAAGTTAACGATTGGACAAAAAATAAATTTGTCCTATGTCGTATTTGATGAGATCGAACAACATTCATAACCGACTAAAAGTCTTTTTCTTTTTAAAATTGTCTCATTTATCTCATTCATTTTTATTTTTAAATAAATAAATAAGAGAAACAAATAAAACAAAACACAAACTGCACAAACACTTTTTAGGTTAGAAAAACTTTGACATTTCTAAAGACGGGAATCAATTTACAACATACGACACCGATATAACACGCCTGTGGCTGTCGTATGTACTATTTAGCAATACGAAAGGTCAATGTCGTATATCGTATACTCAAATCAGACATAGGAGACTTTTAAGACGATAGGACGTCGTATATACAAGATCATGAATACCCCTAATATTTAATTAAATGAATATATATTGTAACAGGATTATCGAAAAGACCTTTAATTAAAAAAAAAAAATTAATAGTACCATATGCTAATTAAGTAGCATAAAAAAGAGACAATTTCTCAATATGAAATGTGTACGAGATGGTTAAGGCGTCACCCAAAGTTGAAATTTGATAACAAACGCTTCGAGTTCAAACCCCTCAGGAATCAATTTTTTTTTCTCCTCCCCTCGTGCTGTTTAGTTGGGAAAACAATCATAGATGGCGTTAACTCACACAGAAATTCTAACTAAGAAAATTAAATTCATTTTTTTTATATTCTTCCACTCGATGATTTTTTAATAATGAATTAAAACCTTCAATTATTTTGATTTTGTTGCTGTCCAATCTTTATATATGTATGATCTGTGCAGTTAAATTATCCCAAGCCAAAAGTTCTGGGTACGATTTATCAAAGGGGTGAAATTAGAAACACAAGCCTGGCACCAACATCCTAACTTCACGTATAAAAATAACAGAAGCATTCTTCATTCTATCACTTTTTTTTTGTTATTATTCATTTTATGTCAGTCAGGATTATATTTCTAGGATATTTGGCAAGATGTTGAAGATGATTATTTGAATATTTTCTAATATCCATGTTCGAGGGTTGGCAACTTCCTCTGGCGAGACGAAGCTAACTTCAGCATCAACTAAAGCATTTCAATTTTTAAATTTTGGTTAAAAAAAATAATTTTTTTTAAATTAATTATTTTAATTTATTAATATTTATTTAAATTAATTTCAGTTTTTATTTTTAATAATGTTTATAAGTTATGTCTTTATTAAATTGCTAGCTTCCCAAAACCCTCAAGGGGGTTCAGGAGCGACGTCTAAACGTACTTTAAAAAAACTAGACTATTATAAGGAATTTTTCAATGCGGTTTTTTTTTTTTTTAAATGAATCAAATTCATAAGAGATTATTGGGACATCTAGCTATAATTTTTTTAATCACTTTTTGAAAAATTATCGTAATTAATTTTTTTGTTATCAAGCAAATACAAAAAAACAATCTGTCCCAATAATTTTTAATTTTTTTTTTTAATTTAAAAATGAATTTATTGTTATTATTAATCACATATTAATTAAGAAATTTTTAAAATAAGCTTAGATGATTTATTTAAATGTCAACTGTCAAATTAGTTCAGCATTCTTGCAATAGATGGCAGGCTAGTCTAACAGACGATCGTCTAATGGCCTATATTTATATATATTTTTATGCTTTTATAAAAGATACATAATATATAATAACATTTATTGTTAAAAGATTTTTTTTTTTTTTTTAAAAACATTCACACTTTTTTCTCATTCACACTCACACTCACACACACATTCACACTGTCTTTTCGACAGCTCAGGCCATATAATACATTTACGATAACCGTTATTTATGAATTTATATATATTAGGGGCCAGGCATTTTTATTTAAGCCATCTGGTATCCAGATGGCTTAAATAAAATCATCTGTTAAAAGATCAATGATCAACCAAATGCATTATTAGCTACCATTCTGACATCTCTTGGCAAATTTTTGAATTACTTGATATTTGGGCATACTTTTAATGACACACAACGCCATCTTAGCGGGAAAAACATGCGTAACACCTTCACTCCCGAGGCTGAAGAGGGTTTCTGCATTTCACAATAACTATATATCAACTAGCTACTCATACATCAAGCAACCGGCCCTTAGGGGACTTCTAGTTAACTAGATAGCCACGTTTAACCTTCGAGTTTAAAAGAGAATAGGTTTTTTTTGACATATAATTAGCTATCTGAAGAAAATTTTGTGAAGTTATCAACTTAATAAAGACATCTTTTAAGAAAATTATTAAAATTAAAATAATTAATTAATTTTTTGACAAAAATTTCTAAAGAAATAAATAAACAAGTCTTGTGTTCCTAATTTCACCCTTTACTTAACTATTAACTAATGAAAGGTCCGGTTTTTTCATGTTTGGGTAGAAAGAAAACCTATGGGTAGTGTGCAATGCAGAAACCCTCTTCCAGGGAATAAACTCTCTTCAGTATTAAGGGTTTTTTGAAGTTTTCTACTTAATAAAGACATAAAATATAAAAATTATTAAAAATAAAAATTGAAATTAAATAAATATTATAAATTAAAAAAATTATTTTTTTTAACCAAAATTTAAAAATTGAAATGCTTTAGTTGAAGCTGAAGTTAGCTTCGTCTCGCCAGAGGGAGTTGGCCAATCCTAGAACATGGATATTAGAAAATATTCAAATAATCATCTTCAACACCTTGCCAAATATCCTAGAAATATAATTCTGACTGACTGAATAATAACAAAAAAAAGGGATAGAATGAAGAATGCCTCTGTTATTTTTATGCGTGAAGTTACGATGCTGGTGCCAGGCTTGTGTTTCTTTTTTTTTTTTTTTTTTTTTTTTTTTTTTTTTTTTTTAAAACATTCACACTTTTTTCTCATTCACACTCACACTCACACACACATTCACACAGTCTTTTCGGCAACTCAGGCCATTTAAGACTTTAGACGATAACCGTTATTGATAAGTATACATATAGGGGTCCAGGCATTTTTATTTAAGTCATTTGGTATCCAATTGGCTTAAATAAAATCATCGGACTGCCTGGGGTCCGAACCCGCGACGTTTGGTATACGAGGTTAGCACGCTAACCTCTACGCCATGCCCCGAGGGCGGCTTGTGTTTCTAATTTCACCCCTTTGGTAAATCGTACCCAGAACTTTTCGCTCGGGCTAATTTAACAGAGACCTTGGCAAAAAATTCAACGTATATACATATACATATACTGGCTAGGCAGGGTTATGAAAAATAAAAAGCAAATGGCTGCCTCAGTTTCCAGTGGACCTAACCTTTTTGCATTTTGTAAAATATATCACATCTCATCACTTTATTGATAAAAGAAGTTGAATCAAAATAAAAATAACAAATATATCTACTTCTTTTTTAAATAAAATGATGGGATGTCGTATATTTTACTATAATAATAAAAATGAAGAGGGTTTCTGCACTACAAAAAAAAAGCAATTTAACAGACACTTCACTAACTACCCAAACATGAAAAAACCGGCCCTAAGTAGATGTGAAAATACTCGAAAAAGAAGGATAGTTAGTTAATTAGATGTGAAGCAATCTGATCATGATGGCAGCCAGGAATCAAATTAGAAAAAAAATTGTAGCAACGATCACTTGATTGTTTAGGTGTTTGCTGATCATGTAGCTAGATTTAACGAGAGAACGAAATCCATGGACAGAGAGAAATACTACAAAATGATTGTCGACCCCTGCGCGCTGCAAGTGAGCTGCGTCCCGAGTGAGACGTCGGCGTCAGATAGCGAGACCGCCGCCGCCGCCGCAACTTCACTTCCAATATCTTCTGACAACAACACTCAACAACAACAACAACAACAGACAGAAGAAACAGACAACTCCGCTTCCGCCGCTCCTGCCAAAGGAGACAAAGAAAATTAAAATTAAATTCTTTTTTTTTTTATATATTCTTCCACTCAATGATTTTTTAATAATGAATTAAAACCTTCAATTATTTTAATTTTGTTTTATATATATATATAGAGTAATATAAAATATATTTATACTTTGGTTGAAAGTAAAACCAATTTCAAATAAAAGTAAAAAGAAATTTTGTTTTCTTTTTTTTTTTTTGTTAATTTTGTAAATTAAATTTAACAAAAATATGCAATTTTATATTAGGTTAATTTTGCAAAAAGATAATTGAGAATTTAATTCTTAATCTGTTTGTATTCAAAAAAAAAAAATAAAAAATGAAAATTCTTTAACTGGATTTAAGACAATTTTTTTGTCCTTTCATAGCAGCTGTTTTGGTGCAACAAAATCGACTGCATTTTCTTTTCTTTTTTTTTTTTTTTAAGTGAAACTTTTATTTGATCCTTTCGGCTCTTCTATCAGCATGTCGCGTTACAAGCCATTGACGTCACGCTACAAGCCATGACGGCAAAAATAGGAAAGTTGAAATTTAATATATATGACGAATTATAAAAAAAAGACTAGCCTTTGGCGTGCTTCGCCCCCCCTGGACCCCCCACCATCTGGCTCGGGGCCGCCTGCGGCGGACCCTCGCCTTTCATAATGGGTCGTTTTGATAACTTACCTACCCCAACATTTAAATAGTCTCCCTATGGGGAAATACATGGTGTTTGTCCTTCAGCATTAAAATAGCATTAAAATAGCTGAAGGACAAACACCATGTATTTCCCCATAATGTTGGGGTAGGTAAGTTATCAAAACGACCCATTATGAAAAGAAAATTTAAAGACCTTGATTATTACTACGTATTCCAATCCAGTGCCTGCTTGAGGATTTGTTTACATTCAAAGAATACACAACCTCAAAGAATACTTAAATATTTCTCTATACATTTCCTATGGGAGAAATCGTAACTTTAAGAATTAATAACTCAAAAAGTTATAGGAATTTCGGGACCTGAGTATTTTTCCGGGACTCTCCATAACGTCCTCTATAAGACTGCAAAATTTTGTTTCAAAATTCTAACGGAAAGTTGGTCAAACAGACGCGTGACAGACGGACATTCCGCAATTATATATATATATATATATATATGTTCTTGAAGGTTTCCGCGACCGGATGTATGCGAAGACAAGTTTTCTCGGGTTAAGTCGCGTGGGGTGCTGAGATTTACTCGACGTTTCGGCTCTCCTTTTGGAGCCATTTTCAAGAGAGAAGGAAGTTAGGAGGTAATGGTGGAGGGGGTTGTTTACGGGGTCGCAGTCTTCCTGGTCCCCAGGTCAATTTGGTGGATGACTCAGAGGCGTGGATTGGTCTCTGAGAACTGGAGGAAGGTTGGGTGTGTGTAATTGTGTTCGGTTTAGGTTGACTACGGGGCCTCAATCTGCCTACTCCCCAAGTCGGTGTGTTGGTGGTGTGTTTGGTGGATGCCTCAGAGGTCTGGGTTTGTCTCTGAGGAATGGACAGTGGTTGGTTCTGTGTAATCGGGTTTGTGTTTGGTTTGGGTTGACTTTGGGGCCTCAATCTGCCTACTCCCCAAGTCGGGGTGTTAGCTCTTGGTTCCCGGGGTCTCAACCTGCCTACTCCCCAGGCCGAGAGTTACTCTCGGGGGGGGGGGGGGGCGAGACCCCGAAATGTTTGCGCGGCCCCGTAGCGCGAAAATGTAGGCCCTACAAAAAGGAAATGTTCCGCGAACGGAAAAATTTTATCGGTTCCGCGGGCGGCAAAAATTTTGCGTCTCTAAAAAAAAGGTAAAATAAAGGGGTTGGAGAGTAATAACCAGCAAATTTATAGCTCCACCTGACGTCCTTTTATTTGGCAGATATTTCTATGCGTAGAACACACATCATCTTCAGTGCCGCGAGGATATAGTAGGTGGGCTTAGTCTATTTATATCAAATGCCTTAGGGACGTTATACATAACGGAGGTGCCTTCTCTAAGCTGATGACCGCTCTGGATATCAATTCTGCTATGGACACACTGAAGATGATGTGTGTTCTACGCATCGAAATATCTGCCAAATAAAAGGACGTCAGGTGGAGCTATAAATTTGCTGGTTATTACTCTCCAACCCCTTTATTTTACTCATCCCAGCCTAATATTCAAAGGTAAAATATTTTTTCGGACGGGAAAAAATTTTGGTTCCGCGAAAAAGAAATTTTTCGCAGAAAAATTTTTGAGATCAGGCCCCCCCCCCCCGAAAAAAATTTCTATCTACGCCCCTGACCCTATTGTATTTCTAATTTCTAAAAGAAACAGTATTTCCTTCAAATACAAAAATTTTTTTTAATTTTAATATTATTAAAATTTTTAAAAATTTTCTAGTTATTTTATAACCAATGAAGGCGCTACGGGGGGCTAGGGGGGGGCAAGAATCCCCCCCCCGGCAAGGACCTCTGCCCCCCCCCCCCCCCATTCAGCTCGAAAACCAAATAAAAAAAAATTTCTTTTTTTATTCTTATTTTAATAAATAAATTTTGTAAAGTAAATATCTTTTTTTGTGCCATTAAAATGTCATCGAAAAGAAAAATATCCGATAAATTCATTGAAGAAGAGAAACAAAAAAAAAAAAATTTTTTTGTTGGCCTGTGTTATAATCATTACACTATAGTAAAGAAAGAATTAAAATATTGACAATTTTGTTAATGGAATTACAAAAAAATCTGCTTGAGAGAGAGAGAGCGATTCGTGAAGCTTTTCGAGAGAATTGGGTGGACAGGCCGAGTTATGCTTAACTTTGATCATCGCTAACTCAATCAACAGAAAAACAAAAAATTGGGCGGGGGGGGGGGGCACTTGCCCCTCGTAGGGCCATCCGTGCTACCAATCAATTGAAATAAATAGAAATGCTGTCTAAAAGGCCATCGATCCCGAAAAAGACAAAAAAAATAAAAAATAAAATTTATATTTGAAAAATATTAATTTCTATGCTTATAAAGTAAATTAATATTTATTACTTTTTTTTTTTTTTTAATAATTTGAACAAAATTATTATAACAAATGAAAAAAAAAAAGTTTGTCAGGTGTGGGGTTCGAACCCACGCACTCAGAGAGTACCAGAACTTAAGTCTGGCGCCTTAGACCGCTCGGCCAACCTGACTGTTGGAATATAAATTTGAAATTAGCTCACTTCAATCTAATTTATTCCCAACATTATTGAAGAGGTAAAATATTGATATAAAGAAAAGGATTATGTATGGAAATTAAATAAGAAATTTATAGAATACTAAAAATAAATAAAATTAGCTGTTTATTGATATCTGTCAGTAAAAAAAAATCATTAAATCTGTTGTATAAATTTCGCTGCCGCTTGGGGCGCTGGCTTACACATTTTTAGTACTTTTTTTTTAATTTTTCTATTATTTTTCTATTTATCTCCCTTCAAGGGCCGAAAACAAATTTGTAATTATTTAAAAGTTCCAAACCACGTTCTAATACCAAAATTTAAATAAATTTTGGCGCGCCTTTAGTGAACGAATAAAGGTAAACCAGCGCCCCAAGCGGGAGTAAACTGCAAATTAGTCAAAAAAAAAAATTAATATTTATTTTTAATTAAAAAACATGTAAAAAAAAAAATAATAAAGAAATAATATATCCCCTGTTGCATTCATCTATAAATTAATTAAGGAGGGAGAGGGGAAGACGTGCAAAGTCCCCGCCCCCCGCCCAGAAGCTCTCCCACCATCAGCATTTTCATCTCCACCTGCTGCTGCTCTCTAGCGCCCGCGGCAGAAACTAGTGGGCCGCCAGGCAACGCAACAATCAATCTCTTCGTTTGCTCGCTTTGTTGTATTTAAGAAATAATACAATAAAAGTTGAAATTTAATGAATTTTTCAATACTCAATATATTAAACTAAATATATCTTGTGAATAACGCAATTGAGCAAATATCACAGCATATTTTTAAAACACGCGCCTGCCCCCTCCACTCCTCTTCGACTTCCCCTCTTTGAGGAGACAGGCAAGGCGTAAGGCGTCCTTGCAGCGCCAGTTGGCTTCTGCCCCGCCATTGTGCATTATTCCCTTGTGTTTTTTTTTTTATTAAAAAAGTTTTTATTTTATTTTGTGACTATCAGTGATCATCAGTGTTTTAAATAGTGCTCTTGGATTATGGAAAATTATTTTTCGTCGTCTTTGTTCGTCTTGGTCTTCTCACACGGCGGGGTCACCAAAGGATTATTTCTAATGGTAGGCTATTTGTAATATTTAGTCTCTCTCACTCTCTCTATTAATTCTCCCGTGGAATTGGGTATCATAAAATTTTGTGCCATTCAAGTTTATATTTAATGAATATCATATTTCTTATTATTTATTATAAACATGTCATAAATCAGTTTAATAATCATTTATTAATAGATTTTCTAAGAATTGCCATTATAGGCCTACTTGATTGTCAATTACATAGGAGAATCAAAGCATACAACAAGCTTGTTCTTTAGTTCGAATTCTCCCCGCTTGGTGTGCTGAGATGTTTTATCCCGCAGAGTATAAAACACGGTTTTATACATGTATAAAACTTCCAAGGATAAAACTAGGTCAATGTAAAAAACTGTAAAAAAAAAACAGGTTATAAAATAAATGCATTTTATTTGAATTTCCTTTCTCGCCGGGTTTGCGCATGCACATCAGAGTTTTATACATTTTATACAGTTTTATCCGCAATTTTTGTATAAAACTAGAAAATCATGTATAAAACCCAACTCTGGTCGCTATTTAGGGACTCTAATCAAAGTATATTTTCTTTTTCTTTTAATACTCCATAATTCTAAATTAATCTCCTCTTAAAATTAATTTGTTTTGTTTATATTTCATATTGAAAGGTATATTTATCTTTTTAATAGGTGTTTATAATATTAAATAGTTGTATCCAGGGACGTATTGGGAAGTCACAAAATTCCAACTCGATCGACCTAATCCATAGTATATTATATAATATATAATCGCGGAGTTCCCGTCTGTCCGTCCCAAGGGCGGATCCAAAGGTGTTTCTCGGGGGGGGGGGGGGGGTAATCTGGTGTGACTCGTCGCACTGCACACTATTTTTTTTTAATTTCGGTAATTTAAAAGCGCATTCTGTAGCTACTTGTTTGCCAGAATATAAATACACATCAAATTTTTAAAATTTTACATTAAAAATAAATTTTTATTATTTAATTAGTATTTAACTAAAATTGTTCTTTGACTGACTGGATTAGTCAGTGGCAATTAAGATGTCCAAATATTATGCAGATAAGATTTAAAATTATTCAAAGATTTGAAAATTTAGTCAATTTATTTATTTTTTTTTTAATTTCATTTAAGGCTATTTCGACCCCGTCTAAAGATTGGTAGCTAATCTAATTGAAATAATTTTTATCGCACCTCTGAGCCTCTGAGGCTAGTCAATTTTTACTTTC